>JARFOD010098227.1:0-16842 GCA_031763545.1 Mopalia muscosa
GAAAAAAAAAAAAGGGGGTGGGGGAAGAAAGAATGATTGCATATATTTATAGATGTACCAGTCCTAAAAAGCATTTCAGTTCAACAAAGAAACATTCTCAGACAAATATACCTGTACAATTTTCTTTTTTACAAAACCTGTCTAATTCATTTTTCTGACCTATACGTCCAATATCTTCCAAGTCTTGTCAGGCTCCGTTTGCATCACACCTTATGTGCGCAGGAAAACTATTTTTGCCAAATATTACACTGTCGTCGCTGGCTTTTTGGAGTACAGTTGCAAACGTGACTGGTATATAAGTGAAATACCATTGAGCGTTGTATAACGTACGCCCATTTTTTGATCAGCGACTATATACATACTTTTTGTTTTTTACCCGCTGACCGTAAATGGTATGTTTGTACCGCGGATGACCTGAATAGGAATGCGCTGCAAAAGACATAAATGATGCCTAATCATTTGGGCGGTTTTGACTGCAGCTGTTTTTCTTTAATTTCTTTAATTCTCAGGACTATATGACTCAAAGGTAGCCTACAAGGTAAAGGCGGGAGGTAGTGAATGACCGCTACCTAGACTCCAGCTGACTAACCTTCTATTGTAGTAGAAGGTCCGAGTACTAGGGTCTATTGGGGGCAGGCCGTCTCCCACAATGCACCACATGATCCCTGGGGCCCGTCAGGCACAAAGCGATCTTAGCTTACGCAAAACGTACTTGCCATGGCGACCAGTGTTGAAGACATAGTGTTGCCATGACAGTTACGTTCAACGTAAGCTAAGATCGCTTTGTGCAACGAGAACCCAGAGTAGCCATGTCTGAGCAACCTCGGCCGTTTCCATAATGTAAAAAAAACTCTGATGGAATGCTCCGATCAGGGGAGGTAACTCGCCTTTCTTCAAATAATTAAGTTATCCACGTGTTTATTGTTTGCGTCTGAAGGCTATTCTTGTGTTGATATGATGACGTCATTGAAGCAACATTATTATTAAAATAATTAGAGCGGACGAAATTTGAATTATTTGAAACAAGTCATACATAAATAAAAAAACAGTGTTTTGTTTGAAAGTGATTTTACCCGAGGAAAAAAACGGACTGAATACTTTCCAATTTCAACAAATAAAACCCCAAAATAATTTATTTGTTAATAAATTGATGATAGGTTTTGGGTTCGATTTAATTTTTGAAATATTTTTTTAAAAGTAACCTATCAGAAAAGCAACTGTACGATATCCGGGTCATTTCTCTTTTGCAAAATATAACATGCAATGTTACCAGACCCATTAGCCGTGGTGGAGGGTCGGGTTCACGCGAGGCTAGTAATATTATTGCTTCCATGCACCTCCGAGATGTTCTGACATGGGTAGCCGGGATTACTGCTGGCGAGTCGATTGCCTACAGTAACTCTGAAGGCGGTGGGTTCGATTCCCGAACGGGTTTAAACCTGCAAAATTTTCTTAACTAGAATCTGTTCAAAGTAAGAAAGCGTTGTCTGAAAATAGCGAAAACACTGTTATAATATTCACTTCTAAAGAACACAAAAAATGAATTCATTTCAAGTACATAACCTTATTATCAAGGGACTACTTCTGTATTAATGCAAAAAGAGAAAGTTCAAATTAACTGATCGAGTGACGGATACGGTGAGGTAAGGTGCAATTTCGTGTGTTATTTATCACGCACTTATATATCATTCGGATTGAATCCTCCTAATGTATTGGCCCGTGGCCGTGGTTCAGTGGTAGCGAGTGCGCTTCCTGAATTGAGCGTGCTTCGATTTATCGTTCACGGGTTCGAGTCCCCCTTTCGACCATCAGGTAGGCTATATGAGCGAGTCACATGGTGTGGCTCCGACAATCGCCGGACGGGGGTGGTTTTTACGAGGTTTCTTCCCGATTTTCCACCGCTTTAAGGCCTTGTACAGTGTAAAGTGGACAATCCGTCGTCATATATAAGTGAAATACCCTTGAGTACGACGTTAAACACCAATAAACAAACAAACAAAATCTGTATTTATTATATATGTTAAATTTGGATACATTAAGCATTAATTGCATATGGCGATACTCTCCCTAGTCCACTTTTTCGGGGAAACGATGCAAAAACATCAACATAAATGTTTCCATTATACAAGCGAGTGATTTACGACGGCAATCCATGAACTTCCGCAAGAAGATAATCACGACCGATTATATAACTGACTGTCTTAAACAATTCTTTGTCTGAAACCAACCACATTTGGTATGAAGATTTAAACTAAAAACGGCTAACAGGGTCGGTAGTTTGATTGATTTAGTCATTAGGGTTTCCCTTTGCGCAGTAATATGATTCTGATGTAAACAAACTTGCGTTCTTTTTAAAATTTCAGTTTCAACCAGTCTAACTGTTTTTTTAATACTGAAATTATATAATAATTCTTTTAGTTTTATAGGTTTTAAAAAAGGGTAATCAAACAGCCCGTTTTATTTTATGATGTCACAATTAAACATTGGATTATTTTAAATCTCGGACTAGTACTTTGCCTCTGTCAAGCGATCCTCGCTGAAAGTTTGTCAAATTTGTCCCAAAAATCGATTTTTTTTTAAGGAACATTGAAGGTATATGATAAACAGATTATATGTAAAGTGTGTGTTACGTGCCGTTATATCAGCTCTCTTTGTCTCAGGTCTGATATATCGTCACGTATCACGCACTGTACATATAATCTCTATGTAGCCTACTTGTCATCCTGTATTTAGACCGCCTCATTCTTATTGTAAGAAAGCTCCAATCTCGTGGAAGCGTTCAAGCACACCTCCACCCAATCAAGTGAAATTGTACTCCTATATAGCAGATGTATACTTGTCAATTTCGCTAATGTTTATTGCTGATTAAATTTGTTCAAAGCCTTGAAGTCGGCCAAATCTCTCAAATTTAACATGGCAAATCTCAACTCCTGTTCATTTAGCATGAAAAAAAGTAAAGTAAAGTAAAACATAAGTCCAAATTCATATTTATTTTCAGGGCAATTTAGGAGGAATATTTATTTGACTCAAAGTGGATTCAAAAGAACTCCAGTTAGCCTATATATATATATTTCTTAAAATGAACCGTATACTGGAATAGGGGTGTTTTCTAACAACTTTTTTCAGTAATAAGGAAATAAAAAGTGGAAAATATGAAATGTATCATAAATGTATCCAAGAACTGATATAAATCAATTTAATTAAAAAGATTTACACAAAAGTACTTATACATATACATATACATAAAAAAGGGAGGTAATCGAGACAGTTAAGATGTTTACTGATCATGTACAATCGACATTATCGGCGTTGACAGATAAATAAAACGGAGAATGTATCGTTTAATTTTCCTTATTCTGTACTGAAGCATCTTTTGCAGCAGATTTCCTTGAAATATCGTTATAGTCTTCGTTACTATGTACTACTGTAGTTAGACAAGATTATAATGCATGTAGTATATTGGTGAACGGTACAATTAAATCGGAGTTCCATGTACTACTTTCCAATTTCAACGGGAATTGCAAAACAGAAAACGTCATCTGTGTTTTCATCTTTCAGCTCCCACTTGACCACGACTTGAACCTGAAACAGAAATTTTAAAAATCAATATACATTTTAAATAAACACAGAAAGGAAAATTTGTTTGCCCCTTTCGGGCTTCGAATCCGTGACCTTTGGGTCAGGAGGCAAACGGAGGTAGCCTGTGTCCATTTACACAATGTACCTTAAAACGTGAAATACCTAGGGTGTTTGAAAGTATATATACAGATGGAAAGCTCAATAATTCCATTTTACCACTAACTTCCTAAACAACTTTCGGAAAATTTCGGAAGTTATATAGAAAATATGAAACCATGTATATGGAACCATTACGACAAAAACGTTTCTTTGATATAATAAGAAAGGGAGAAATACTTGGAACAGTTGCTATGAGCGTTCCATACAGAACCATAAAGGGTTCCACCAAAGTCACGACAGAAGAACCTTAAGGGGTTTCCTTAGAGTCATATTTTTTCGTGGGCACGAAGATAAGCTTTTCAGCTTCAAACATGAGCCGAATTTCTCGAAATGGTTCTGTTTCACAATAGTGGCTCTCCGTTTTCTTCACGTGGAACTCATGATTATTTCTCACTGGAGAACGATTCAAAGTAGAAAATGGACAATCATTAAGCTATGATCTGATATGATTTATTCACCATAAATTATAACAATTAATATACATATACATTTGAACAAATTAAATGGAGGCAATATGACTCTTTAGCTATAAATAAACGTCACCAGTCATACATTTATATATCCTCATTAAATAGAGATAAGATTAAATTCTCTACTCGACGATGAACTGAAAAACTTTGAAAGCAGAAAGTGTGTCAAATTTGTCTTTTTTCCTGCTAAGTCAACTGTGTTGCGAAAGACCACGGCCGCCTGGCTTGTAAGTGTGTGATTTATGATTTGCTCATTCGAGAAAAATAAAACATCAGTAAACAAATCAAAAGTATAACATTATACCCCTTCTGAGGAATCACACGTCACAACTCCACTTCAAAAGGCTTTTCCAAAAAATGCTCCCAGCACACACACTACGTAGCTACAACGTAGTATGCCAGCTATACATTGGTAATGTTCAACAGTTACCAAATAACAACGTAAGTACAACATAAATCTACACTGAAATTTGATTGTTATTTTAATTTTTTAAATTTTAATGTGAGTTTGTACCAGTTGAAACAACGTTATTTTAACGTTGTCAAAACGTGTAAGAAAGTGTTAGTTTAACACAAATCGACTCACTGTTACTTAGTTGTGAATTGATTACGTTTCTGCTTGGTTGCCGTGTGGTTGTATTCTAAGGTTGTCGCAACATAACAGGTAGTCCACAAAATTCCGTTGCAACAACGTAATTTGACAAAATTAAAACGTTGTCGCAACGTTGTTTGGTTTGCTGGGCTGACGTCTCAATCTATTTTCCTCACCATACCGCCTTTCGAATGCCCACTACCCATCAATGTAAACAATATATAATTATACAATTTCTGGATAACCCCATCTCGTTTTGTGATAGAACACAACGTTTCGATATATATACCTGCAATCATTAGGTGTAAATTGCGTTCAAAACTTATATGCAAACCATATAGCCTACAGTTTACTAAAACAAATCCGCCTCTTTGTTCCACAAAAGTCACATTTCTTACAAATGAATATAGGCTTTCCATGACAAAAGTCACTAAACCCAATTATACCTTCGTTTGTAAGCACATGTTTCTGGCTGACGTCCTTGGGACTCTATGTGACACAACTGTCGCCGTCACTTGACCGGGGTTTTAGTTTCTGATTCTCCTTTTTTCGGCGTCCTCAAGCAATTGGTTGGAAGAGTATATAGCATTATACTATCTTTACTTAGCACTGGAGGAAAATTTGCTTCCCAACATTATGGAAAAGCTTCTCATCTTGGTTGTGCTAGTGCCAATTATTTTTGGAATACACCGCCGTGATATAAGTGAAATACCCTCAAGCATGGCGTAAAACACCAATCGAATAATTCTTTTTTTTTTGTTAATGTGAATGGCGTCGACGGCAGTGTCGCGGCTGGTAAGCGTACGGCGTAAAAAAAAAAAAACACAGTCAAAAATTTATACCTGAAGGCGAAAAAAATGTCCACTACTTACACTAGGGTACGATGAGAGAACGGGTAAAATAGCTGTATAAGTGTATGTAGCACTGGATATAGGGCACGTTAGACCAGAATCCACGCAACCATTGGGATTAGGTACGGGGAATGGTATCGGTACACCAGCCAAAATACCATGTATCACTGTGGTAAGCGCCGTAGCAGTTTCACCTTGAAATTCAGAAGTTATTGAATTATTTCGGAATACATCCTATCTAGCATTTCTAACTTCAAAACGTGGCTTAAATATATTTTATATTTGTATTGTAAGAGATTAGTCATGTCCTCTTAAATACTAGTCTGTATCTAAGTAAATTTACTATAGAGAGTTAAGATCATTGTATATTCCATGTTCGGAAGTAGAATTCATATCTGTGTGTTATCATTTGTGTCCAAAACGTTTAAGCGAAACATTCAAACTTCATGGGGTTGTTGTGTTTGTAAACTTTAATGTGATATGGGTTGTTGTTAAAAAATAAAACAAACTCTGAGAAGAGAACAAGGAAACATGGATAACTCAATCTTATGTTGGATTATTTTTACTTTCTATTTTATTTTATTTTTTAACGTACAGCTATTTTAGTTTATGAACATATATGGGAATTTTATGAAAATCGTAGTTATTGCAAACTTACTAGACGTAAAGCCCACTGACAATGACATGTTTTCTCCCTTCTTCAGGTAACAGGGATCTGTCGGACATGGCGATAGGTCTATAGAATTGATTTTGCCCTTCACTGAACCTGAAAAAAATATTTAGGTAAATACAAACAATGTGGTTCTTAATTAAATGTATATAGCCCTAATAATTCACAGGTTTTTCAATAATATGTGTGATCCATAAAATCGAATGTAAGTCTATTGACCTCTAAATGTCAACATCGGACCCAATATTACTGGGATTCTTTTTAGTAAGAACAACAATAACACTAGACATGCATTGGCTGAGTTGGAGCGGATTGAAAAGTATTGGCGTTGTTCGCTATATATAGCACTATTTTACATTGCTTGCGGCAACAAAAAACATCAACGATTTATTTTGGGGAAAAAAATTATAGAAAAATTGGAATAAACTTTAAGGATTAACGTACATACTATATAGAGCCCATGTGAACGCAATCTACCACCAATTTAAGGATGTGGTGGTAGACTGTTGCTTTACCGAAACTGCGCATAAAAAGACTGCGAGCGCGCGACAACAATTGCTCTTATACGATGGATGCTACGCAGATAACATTGGGCCTAGTGTAATTTTATTTTTCGCAAACCCGGTCACAGCGTCTCTGGTGGAAGCAACTATAATCTGGAGCAAACTGTCCTGGCAGCAATTATCGTCGAAGCAGTTGCTGTATTTTCGTTATTTTGGGATAACACGTTCTTAGTTTGAACAAATTCTAGTTCAGAAAATTTTGTAGTCTAAAACCCGTCCGTGAATCCAACCCACGGCTCTCAGAGTTAAGCACCGAAATGCCAGCAGCAAATGTCGGCCACCTAGACCACTCAGCGATCAGGCCTTCTGTCCGCTATTTAGACTCCAGCTGACTAACCTTCTATTTGTAGAAGGCCGGGTGGCTGAGTGGTCGAGGTGGACGGGATGTATAGCTGGCAATTCAGTGCCTAAATCTGAGGGTCTTGGGCTCGATTCCAGGACGGTTTTCAACCTACAAAAATTTTCTGAACTAGAATCTGTTCAAACTAAGAAAGTGTTTTCCCAAAATAACGAAAATACTGTTAATCTTCACTTTCTAAAAGACACAAAAATTATTCGAAGAAGTTGCTGTTTGAGCGAATTTTAATTGGAGAAAAATGTTCTCAACACGTAATAGTTGTCAACGGAGAAATGGCCTGCAGAGTATAGTTTCGAGCATCTATATCAGCAGAATACTCATCAATTGTGGAAGGAAACCGAGGCCCGTGTGTACAATTCCTAGACGGGGTTCAACCTTCAAAATTTTCTGAACTTTAGAATCTGTTCAAATTTAGAAAGTGTTATATCCCCCCAACCCCCCCCCCCACCCCCCCCCCCCCAAAAAAAAAAAAAAAATCAAGGTAATTGATGTTCTGAGTGGCCAGTTTAACAAGTAAAATAGTTCTACCGTCATGATGTTACATTGGTGTAACAGTGATGCTTTACTATATTTTTTATTTTTATTTCACGTTTCAAAGAAGATATACGCTATATTTACAAGTGTGCGTAGTTGATAAACTATCTCAGATGATTCTTATCACTGAACTAGGCCTGACGGTTATTACTATATTATTGGTGGAGGCGAGTGGTGTGATATACCTTCACGTAAATCAATCTCCTAAACTAGTTTAATTTTAGTACCGTATGTTTTAGTAGCCTATTTTAATAACAACAACCGTAAGTGGCTCATCTATCCTAAACACAGAATAAGCGATTCCGATACAACCATGTGACACTGACACTGCATGACACTTTTTTCTTATTTTAACCAACACTTCTACAATGGCCTCCGTGGCGGAGTTGTCTAGATTGTAGAGTGTATGTTACTTATCCATATATATCCCCCTCTCCTCTGGGGTCGCAGGTTTGATTTCCGCATTCCGTATGTGGGTTGGTATGCCAGAGGAAGGTCGTGGGTTTTCTGGGTTAATTGACTACCCAGTGTTCCTCCAACAAAGTCTGTATGATGCTGGTTATGGATTGTAAACTTGTTGAGGTTGGAAGGTCCAGCATCTACATTTTCTTGGCTAACGCACCGCAGGGCTTACTTTATCAGTATTCACACTTTGTGGGTGGTTGGATTTTTGGTGGAAATATTGGTCTGTGATAGTTGGTTTACGATACACACATGTATGTATGTATGTATGTATGTATGTATGTATGTATGTATGTATGTATGTATGTATGTATGTATGTATGTATGTATGAGACAATGTTTTCCGTGCTCCTGTGGAGCTCTTCATTTTCCTCTATTTCCAGAGGTTAAATTATTGTCCCAAGTGAAATGGGTTGTGCTCAGGTACATACGGGTTAATTCGATTATTTTGGTGACTGGTAAGGAGGTGTTCAGTGATGAGTGGATCTCTAATAATCGCTCTTGTAAAATTTGAAGGGCCTCATCAAGGGGTATCTTTTTTGTGAATAAATCTACTACATTCGTTACTTATCAATCGTCCTGCTGGTCGAATACTTTTGATCTTTTCACACACTTCAGCTGGATCTGTAATGTTTGCAGAGGCTTCATACTTATAAATGGGGCAAGTAGTTTTGTCAAATACCTTGAAGATTCACAAAATACTGTGTCTCTGAAGCAAACAAATAGTCTTATTTTCATCGGATTTAATCCGGTAATTCTAAATAAAGAAATCAATTAACAAATAAATTAGCCACCCTGGTTTAAAGGATTAAACTATATAACATAAAAAGTGAAGAAAAATAGAAAAGAAACGAACGCACAATTGAATCGCAGAATGGCCGAGGAATGCAACGAACGAGCCAAATATAATGAATAAACAACCAGGCATATAGATGAGGTATGATGAATGCATAATTCTAGTTGAAAGGCATGGGAGAACGAATAACTGGACGAGCCACCTAGGTGACATATTGATAAATAGATAACAAAAGAGGGATGGATCGGTGCAGATGCTAAAGTTCATATTTTGTCTATCTACAGTTTGTCAGTATTATATCTTATAAGTTTTAAACGAAATTTAACCATGTCTTGTTTTGTAATAGAACACAACGCCACAATACATATTTCGACACAAAACAAGAAATAATTATCAGGAAATTAACAGTATCTGATAACCCTTCGACCAAACTTTAACGAAGACGGTCGTCAAAGTTTGTGCGCCCTTCGAAAAACGTCAATTTCAAATACTGTTTTTAAACAGTCTGTAAAAGGTTCTAAACTCACCACAGTCTTTGTAAGACACAGGCTCAGGCGCCACTAGAACAAAAAGAGAACCCGCGACCAAGAGAAACAACATGATTGAATCCAAGCGAGCACCGAACTACATATATGGTGCCACTGGTCACAATGTCGTTAATCTCAAGTGTCACCAATTGACCTAACAGCTTATATTATCTGATAATATACCAATCAGCTAAATCTCGCGAGATTCTCACCAGTGTGCTCTTATCGGCTGGGCTGTCATAGATGTATGAGTATGCATCAACATCGTACCTAAAGCTTATTTACCAGCGTATGCTCACTATTCCTCAAATTTAAATTAGCTATTCTATTTGCTAAATAATACGCAAATATTAGAAGTTTAAAGATGCATCATGTTCTTTGTGAATCCAAACTAGACGAAATGTGATAAATCTCTGCACAACGCGGATAATGTTTAACAGCTAATTTGAAAAATGAAAATCCGTGTCATTCGAGGACTTGTGAGTTGATATATCGTACATCGAACTTCTAGCTATTTGTACTGACATATATACTGAAAAGTGTAAAGCAAACGAACTAAATATGTGAACATCTTTTTCATAAATTGCTCTAGATCATAATGTGTTTGACATTCAGCCAGTCATTTAATCCTCCTTAAATAACCTGATCTTGTCCCGTGATATTTCTTGTCACCAGAGATTGAAAAGATTGCTTAGCCTTGTGTAACATGGTCATATAAGCTACCTTTTTTACCTCATTCAATTCAACAAACTTCCTTGTACGTTGGCTTTTAACAAAGCTTTAACCTACATGCAACTTCAGTTGAGGGAAGTTTAAAAAACTTTATAAGAATATACAGTTTAAAATACATTTACAGGATCTGTTCGGTCCCGTTTCTTACGCGTTTCTGAAATTTCTGAAAAGCCCCATTCTCTGACAAAATAAATTTGTCATAAATTTGTTGTTGTTATTGCTAAAACAGCAAGCTGATAAGTCCCCTAGCTTTAGTTTCCATTGCGACGGTGCTTCACACACAAATATGTACAAATATGTGAAAACCCGGTCTGAGAACGATATATATTATTAAGGACCCTTATGGGGACCCTTATGGGGGTTATGTGGAGTTGCCTGCAGAAGTTCTTCATTGGTCGGAGAATGTTAAGCATGGGTTATATCCCAGAGCCCTACACATAATTGTTGAG
The DNA here is from genome assembly GCA_031763545.1 of Mopalia muscosa. Taxonomy (NCBI): domain Eukaryota; kingdom Metazoa; phylum Mollusca; class Polyplacophora; order Chitonida; family Mopaliidae; genus Mopalia; species Mopalia muscosa. Next base: position 10,743 of record JARFOD010098227.1, read on the forward strand.
TTCAGATGCGCAATCTTTAGTGTTTTCTCTTGATCACAACATTTCTTACTGATATGACCGAGTACCTTCAGAGTGTATATCATGCAATCACAATCGCCGTTATATATAGAAAATCTGTCACAGACTATTCATACAAAATGATTTAAGGTCTAGTTGTCATGAGATAAATGGGTAGCCTTACGATGGGTACATCACGAACATGCTAAAATACCCATTAGGAGATCTTTGGAAAATAGTCGTGGAACAGTTTATTCTTTGTTGTTTGCAGATTTATTGGCGGCAGTATATGGACGGGTCCACGGCGAGTCTCGTTGGTATTTTATTTCATGTGGTTGCAGTTTAATTCTTCTGCCAACATTGGAAGCTTTTCTGGGCATTTCTTAAATGTCTGGCGTTTTGCATGTTCCACCTCTCTTAAACATTTGTCTTTCGATGTATCACTTCGAAGTATTATCCTTCGGTACAATAGACGTCGTGTCGTGACAGGTATGTCGATTCTCACCACTGTCCATATGTTTGAAATGGACTCCTCATTTGCGGGTGAAATCTCGTCAGAGGTATCTGAGTTCATCCTATGGTCATTTCTACACATTGGACAATCGTCTCTGCTGATTGACTTGAACTCAGTCTGTTGGAATGTTCCTAGGATCGATTGTCACTGATCCGAGCCAGATTTTAGGCCAGATTGTTCGGGTATTTTCTGGGGTGATATGGTGACATCTATGGGTTCAGAAGACATTAGTTCAGAACCAATGCCCATGAACTTCACTACCCAGCGTATGTCGGGTTGATCCATTTGTATAATGATTCAATATACCGGGAATAGATATAATGTGGAAAGTATGGTTACAAAATTAAGCTACCCATCTGTGTTGTGTGGCTTTAAACTTGGTAACAGTCAGGATCTGAAGCATCGTCAAAGCGAGGCAGTTTGGCGCAGGATACCAGTCATCAATGAAACGTGCCCGAGTGAGCCACTTTAGAGAAGGAAGCATAAGCTTGCTGATTTGCATGTACCAATTTTCGATATAGGAAAGACTTGTATTCTTTCTTTGACTATGACCATGTGCTCTAACACACGTACTGCAGTCATCTTACCGTATGGTCTTTGGTGATTCAGAAAGAATTTAAAAAAATATATATTCAGGGGTCCCAGATGCAGGCTTAGAATCGGTAAAGAAGTTTGTCTGGAAATTGACGATGAAAGAAAAAAGATAGACAAGTTCCTCGATCGCATTTTCTTTCTTCAACTCTATGAACGAAAAACTCCCTTTTTGTAGGCAGAATCCAGGTTGTTGACAACACCTGATATGACCATGTGTTCCGCTTGATTAGATTTGTATTCTTGTGGGAAAAGACGCCCAAAAAGTATGGTTAGTAATTGTTTACCACATTGCAGATGGTTTAAGTCCTAGTCTACTTGTGCAGATGTAGGATTGAAATAGTTCTTTATTGTAGGTATAAGGCAACGCTGTGCAAGATTTTTCAATCGCATATAACTATCTAAGATATGAACACTACATTGGAGTCAGGATGCCCACGTATTCTTTGAGTTCGAGATGCAATGGCTTCGGAATAGAAGTGTAGAGTTTTGGGCCCAGGTTAATTGGGTCCCGTGAATGTTTGTTGACGCCTGTGTGCCTAAGTTGGGGATAGTGCCTGGTTCTCCAGCATGCTTGGGCAGATCTCGTACGTTTCCGATATCAGTGCAGATGTGGTCGCACATAGTAGGGATGAAGATCTTACCATATCTCTGATGACTTTTTTTTCACGCATTTCGACCATAAAGTGGACATTATTCTTATTAAAGGCGTTCTTTGCTTCTTACATATCCATTATGGAAACGAGTTGTTGTCTCCAAGATAACCACTGATAGCTATCTATATAAGATATGAACACTAAATTGGAGTCAGAAACACAATCTTTCTGCAGGTGGCCCAGGTATTCATTGAGTTCGAGACACAATTTCTTCGGAATAGGAGTGTATTTATGCCCAAGCTTAAATGGGCCACGTGTCTCTTTGACGCCTGTGTAATCAATTTTAGTGTCTGGCTCTCCAGAATGCTTGCGCAGACCCTGTACGTTTTCTATATCAGATTTCGTACTTTTTTACGCGTATGGGAAACATACGAAGTTTGCCAACATCTTCACCAGCCAGGAATTGTATGAAGAGCTTCTGTACATTACATGCCTTGGCAGACCGAAAAGCTAAACCCACCAGAAGTTCCTACGTTCAAACTATATACATGTATATGACATAACCGTAATTGCCCAGTAATCTCTTTTCATACACTATAGTTATCAAATACTTTTTTTTGGGTGTACATGTAAGAGTATGCTACAACACTGACTACTCCTTGTCCAACTGATTATCTCTTTGAGGACATATTGCAAAATAATGACTGACTTCTAATCTCCGACAGCGCCTGGACGTTTCATCAATACATTGTCATAAAAAAATATCCACACCTGGCATGCTCCTATTGATAAGCAACCAGCGTCATTTGGCTGGATCTAACGGACAGATTCTTGCAACAACAACGACAGAAATAACAAATCAACCTGGTCCTTTAACAGTATAACCTTTAACTAACTTAATTATTGTCTATCTATGTTGTTGGCTTATAAAGGCAGCAACCGTGAAGCCTTTCACACCGTCTGATAAGATGTAAATATTAAATGCAGGCATTACTTATTTGCGGAACTAATGCAGCATACATGTAGGCAGCAATCGCGGCGCTTCCGGTTTCTTTCACAACTACCTTCCAGTACAGAACATGCCATGCATGCATTATGCCTACTTGTCTATGGAAGAAAACGAAAACGCCAGTCTAGGTTGTAACTAGTAACCTAGTAATCGTTGAACTTCCGGTTTCCGGCTTCCACTACATGAATATTTTATGCATGCTGTGTTAATTTTGGGGTAACATTACAGCATAGACAGTAACTTAGAAACTTCCTGTTTCATTTACAACAAGCTATCAATACATGAGCATTTAATGCTACATACAGCCAGCAACGAACACGCATCGGAATATTCCATGGATGCATTTCTAATGCTGGAGGTAAATGGCAATATAGACAACAGACGTGGAACTTCCCGTTTCTTTTACATCTAGCTGGCAATGGTACTTGCCTACTTGGACATTTCAGGCCGTTATCCGAGTTTTACAGGAAAGGACAGATAGCCCATAGGCCTGCCTACCAGTTCTTTTCTCGTCGACTATACTCAATATCAACACTTTTATATGCATTATAATTTTATGTAAACCGTGGGATAATACTTCGCCATCTGATAGCCATTTTGATTATACTCCGAGAAACTATAATACTATAACTTCCAGATTGATTTGTACAGTTTTATTATCTTTTCAATGTCATCTCATCTGGGCCTAGTAATAATTTCACATTGAAGATTAAAAATATATATCTGGGTTGATATATAGGTTCCTAACACTTCAGTATTTAATCTGATATTACAACTGGTACGGCGAAACAAAAGACGTCCCTCTCTGCTGGGTCCTGCAGCTCCCACTTCACAACAACCTGGATCTGTAAAAAAAAATAAAATCTATAATTAAAAAACTACAATGAAAATGACAGTGAATAAATGTATGGCTTATTAAAGCCCTCAAATTGGAACGGTTTAACAAAAATATGGACCAAAACTGAAAGTCTAGGGACTGGCTGTCACGAAAGCCAAGTTGTATATGGTCATGGTTGATTGAATCGTCTTGATGCAAGGCAGAAAGGAAGATAGTCGTGTCAAACAGCTTCAAATTCTTGCCTTCACAGACAAAAAAGCGAGTAAACTATAGTATACAAGGCTACAACAGCTTCATTCGAGTGACATATCTTTACTACACACACATTTTGTAACCATCCAGTACCATCTAGCTTTTTAACGCAGACTGGGAACCTTTGGATAAGCCACACCATTAAAGTCTTACCGGAAGTGACGGAGATGCTCTCCCTTTACAGTAAGCCAATGGAGCATAAAAATTTGAAAATGGGTTATGTTGGTCAACATAAAATTGAACAATTTTATTCATTAATAAATGATTAAACTCGTTAGTATCGTTCTAATTTGATTGATTTGGGTGACTGGTATCTTTAAAAAACGCAATTGGATTGATGTACAGCTGAATGGCATAAAAGCATAGTTCTGGTGTATTAATACAGTTGAAATCTGTCTTGCTACGACCGCACAAAATGCGCTAAAATAACGTGTATCACTACATGTAGTCATTTACATCTTCCCAGTCACGTTAATTGACAATGGTGCTACGCTTGTTTGTTAGCGACAGACTTGATTTGTAACAGCCTTTCCGGTTGGCTACTGGATCCACGGATCCAATAAAACGTGTGCCACGTTTTGCTTGGCAATTGAGGCAATGGTAAAAATGTGTACGTCTCCTCTAGGGCATTTTTATTCTTATCTTTGGAAAATGGATTGATAATAACCATCGTCACTGTTAAGAAACGCCAGTATAACTAGGCTTGGAACATAATGCCCTTGGCCAGAGCGTAAAAAAAATAAAATGAATAATAGCAGGTACATATAGTTATATTGGTAACACAAGATTTCGCTTTCAATAGATTTCAGTAGAGCTGCTTATACGTATCGGGGGAAAAATGACACGATGAATCATATAATGCTTTAAATAAACACACAGAGACAGCTTTCTAAATAGATCTAAATCCAAACACAAACGGGTATTCCAAAGGAATAGTAATCTTCGATGTAGGATTACAATATATTGTTATCCCAGCTACAATGAATAGATTCTTTTAGAGGCAAATAGAAGTCGGAAGTACATAAAAGATGGAAACATTGGTATGGATAACAATTAGCTATTTAGTACTTCTCATACTTGATAACGATTTCTGGAATGAGAGAGAAACGTAGTGTCTAATAAACTAAGAAGTTGTTATCCATATACCAATGTTTCCCATCTTATTTATATACGATGAGCACGTCCTCTAAGGAGAATAGGAGTTACGAATTGCCTAACACAGTTTAAAGTTTCACTTTAACGCGTATAGATCCTTTAGATGTGTGTTTCTCTTGTAGGCCAACACTAGAATGGGTTCATGTGAAAGAGCATAGGCATTTTCAGGTCTCTGCTAATCCCGTATTATAAGACCAACATTCTGGGTGCTAGGTTGGTTGTATTGGACTACAAAAGGGAGAATGTGTTTCTTCGACCTTTTACCTGGTTCCCAATTAAAAACCAATTGATACAATGATAGAAGAGTCTTAATCCATAACGCTTCTCTTTCCGGAAGTTTTAATTTGGCTTTCTCTTCAAAGGCAGATTTTAGACAAACAAACAAACAAAACCAATGCAATTAACAAGTATTAAATCACAAGACTTCTGTTATCGGAACTTACGGCTGGGTATATTTTATAGACGGGAAGTGTGGCGGTATAGGTGTAACTCGATCCAGTGGTAATAGGGCAGACGGTACCGCTTCCCTGGCACCCATCCCCGTTGGGCAGGGGGAACGGAATGGGGAGACCAGCGATGATACCGTGGACAACAGCCTTCAACGATGCAGTGTTCTCACCTACAACAGATTAAGATTGATAAATTACGCGACATTCTTAAAACTGAAATGTTTCCAATTTCACAATAACCATCTAAAGTATGTTGTTTTGATTATTTTACGTGTCTGCCATATAGCAGAACGTTGCTAGTAAAAATTCACTTCTTTCATAAATTTTAAAGTGAACGAAAAATTAAACTTGAAAATGCCCACTATGTTGGCATACCATTATATTTCTAAAGCAATCACACTGGCACAGGGATGTAGATGGATTAAAATCGATGATAAAGATATTAGTAAACAGTGTGTACTGGAAAATGCTGGTTATTTTCGCGACTTTTTGTATGTCGTGATCTCGGCTGAATTCTGAGTTTTCATATACATAACTTATCGAACACCTAATTTGAGGTTTTTTTATACCCGTAACGTGGCACCAATAGGCTTCCATATTTTTTATAATCCCAATGTGTTTTGTGTTATTTCTGACGATGGGTTAAGCCAGTTATTATAGAAAACATTGGTATAGCAACACTCAGAAAGCATGACAAAA
>JARFOD010098238.1:0-16842 GCA_031763545.1 Mopalia muscosa
CATGAAGCACCAGGGCAACATGAAGCACCAGGGCAACATGAAGCACGAGGGCAACATGAAGCACGAGGGCAACATGAAGCACCAGGGCAACATGAAGCACCAGGGCAACATGAAGCACCAGGGCAACATGGAGCACCAGGGCAACATGAAGCACGAGGGCAACATGAAGCACGAGGGCAACATGAAGCCCCAGGGCAACATGAAGCCCCAGGGCAACATGAAGCACCAGGGCAACATGAAGCACCCTCCAACCATCATGTAGAGCATTAGAAACAAATACTCTAAGAAAATTAACATTCCACCATAACAAATAGCATAAATATATTTCAATTATACTGCCGTAAGCCGGACAATCGAAATTTGGAAATGTGCTTGCTATGTTTGATTGTAAGTTTGATTGGGGTTTTAATGTCATACTCAAGGGGGTTTCTCTTATATGGTGACTGATTGTAACTTCACATGTCTTCTTGCCTTATTACAAGGGAAAATCGTAAAACTTGTACAAAAAACCTCCTCCGGATTGCCAGAGCCGCATTGTGCAACTCACTTATATACAGGATGGTTGACAGACGTACTCGCTCTTGGGAACAGTAGATTAAAGTAGGATTAGAAGGCACACACACTACCACTTAGCCATGGCAGCTGTCCTGCTATGTTGGAAATTTAATTCTCCTACATTGCAAAGAGAACGCAGCATGAATGTACAGAGAGAACAGTCAGCAATAAACCAGGGGACGGGTTTATACAGTAAGACGCAGTGAAATCTTCACAGAAGGTTTCTTACAGACCTTTATTGAATCGATCCAGAATATATTCCTGGCCAACCAGTCTACAGCAAATGCTTTCACAGCCTCCAAATTACTCAGCACTAGTTCTCTACAAAGAAAAAGTAACAACAGGTATTCATTGAAATTTATTTGATTGCTTGTCATTTGTCTTTACTTTACTACCTGAACTTTAATATTTGAGTGGTGAAGAAAGCCAAGAAAATTCCTGGAGGAACTTGTTTTTATGAGATACTTAAGTTTTCTGGTAGTTTCAGTATTTTTTTTTAGATAATGTTCAGATTGTTTGATTTGGGTTTAACATCACACTCAAGGGTAATTAACTTATATGCAACGGATTGTCCACTTCACACATCTCCTTGCCTAATTACAGTGGAAAAACTGGGACCTAGTGCGAGTAATGACAGCAACTTACTTTGATTGATTGATTGATTGGGGTTTAACTTCGTACTCAAGGGTATTTCACTTATATGACGACCGATTGTGAACTTCACACTTCACCTAGCCCTATTATGGTGGAAAACCCATAGGAAACCTCGTAAAAAACATGCCCGCGATTGCCAGAGACACAACATGTGACTCGCTCTCGCTCATATACCCGATGGTCGACAGGCGGACTCGATCCCGTGAACGGTAAATAAAAGTTAAGAAAGCACACACGCTACCACTGAGCCATGGCTGCGGGCCCACAACTTTCTTTGAAGGATACCAGATATAAGTGGTTTTACAAGGTTGGACTTTTACATCTATCTGGTTATTCAACTGTGCAGGGGAGGCAGCCAATCAGATTTGTGAACTTACTCCGTAGGCCTGGTATCAGTGTAAAGGTTCAAAGCACCGATGACCCCTCTTGAAATGTCACTGTAAATGGCAGCTTTTCGAACAGGGTCAAAATCCACAGCCACAGCCTCTTCGAGGGGAACCTTATAAACTTGTTCGATATTTCTTCCAATTTGATTTAAATTAACTTTAATGATGTCCTCGCCACTAGTTACAAGGAGGAATGGCTCACTAAAATTGTCTGAAACAAAAAATGGCTGAGAATTGTGTTTAAGATAATTGATGGCTGGGCAGAATTGCCATTTTCACAAGATCATAAGAGAAAACAAATTCCATGTCGTACCAGCTTGAGTCATTAAATAATTTTTGGAGATTATCTAAAAAAGCAATGTTAGTTTTGACCTGACTCGTCTATAAATGCATGAATTAGATATTTTGTTAACAAATTTGCTTTTTATTGGTCAGAAAAAATAAACTACAGTACCGCCAGGGTTAAGTGTCCCTTATCTTCTGAAGATTAAAGGAGGGAACTATCCAAGGGAACCATGTTTGTTTGATTGGGGTTTTACATCGTACTCAAGGGTATTTCACTTATATGACGACTTGCTAGCCCAATGGGTGAAGGAAACCACTCTCGACACCACTGGCAACAAACAAAGACAAGACAGGACAAATACAGGACAACAACCGGAGGCAGTAGACACCACAAACAGATCAGCTTCTGTTCCCCTTTAGCTCTGAGAGCACCAGGGCAGCATAAAGCTCCTTCCAACCTCTCGCAGTATCATACCTTGATTGTTTGATTGATTGGGGCTTAACACTATGTTTAAGTACGGTCACATGATGGCCTGCCAGCCCAATGTGTAAAGGAAAGCAAGAGAAAGCCTAGTAAATACCGTACAATGTTAACGCGAACAGCTCAGAGACCACACTTGCCACCCGAAGCCTCCTATCAACCACCAATACAGTAAGTTTGGTGGATTAATGCGTTCATTTACCTTTGCAAGTGGCCATATCTTGCCCGAGTTGAAATCCCACGGGACATCCGCAAGAGTGACTTAACTCATTCCCAAAGTAAGACAGTAGGCATAAGTGACTACATTTGTTCCCAGCTTTACACGGACTGGAGGCTGAAAAACAAAACGAGTTTAAAGCAATTACAAAACGGGTTTACAACAGTTTGATTGGTGTTTAACGTCCAAGGCAAGGGTATTTCACTTAAATGATGGTGGATTGTCCACTCCACACTGTGAGGCCGCCTTGTTACAGTGGAAAACCGAGAGGAAACCTCTTAAAAATCACCTCTGTGATTGTCGTAGCAAAATGTGACTCGCTCATATACCTGATGGTCGAAAAGGCAGACTCGAATCCGTGAATGGTAAATCGAAACATGTTCAGTTCAGGAAGCACACTGGCTACCACTGAGCCAGGGCCACTGGCCTAGCTTAGTTAGAAAATCAATTTCCTCATGCTCTAAGTTAAGCAGTCAAAAAGTTGAGAAGACTGGCATTGCAGTGTTAAATGGTATTCAACGTACCATGTTTATATATGATGGGATCATGACAGTGTAATGCATAAGTAGATTGATTGATTGGTTGATTGATGTTTTATGCTGTGTATAACAGTATTTTCAATTATGAAATAATATTTCACAGCCGTGTATTCCAAAAATAATCAACAAATATTTGCAACAAATGTCCTGATCCCAACAAAGTAAAAGAGAACTTGTCCAGTGTAATTCACCCCTCAAATGGATAACCCCTGCTGCTCTTTTGGCATTTATAATCATAATTGTCTTAACTTTTTACGAAGACACTAATATTGAATTTTCATGAGTAAAAATAGTTTTCCAGTATTAAAAAAATAGCGTTTTTCCAGATATTTCCAGGATTGTACGAACCCTAATGAAGACAGGATTAATATTGCCGTTTAGGTCTGCGTGAACTAAAACAGGAAGCCCCCTCCCAGCTATCGCTAAAATCATTCAAAACAGGCTTACCAGATTTATGAAGAGCAGGGTGTATTAGATGAATGTGTTTAATTTCTTCAATATTTCTGGCCACTCTATGTAAGCCTTTTCCAGTGAACTTGTTGGCCTGTAAGATGCTGCTTGACTTGATGTCTGACCAGACTAGCTGATCTTCAAAGACGGCTACACTGAAGGGTTGCCCATCTACAGCAATAATCTACAATAAAAAAAATAGCCTGATTATTTAGAAACATTTATTGATTAATGAGAAAAAGATGTGATCCCTATTCTCTTTGTTTGATTTAAATTTAACATTGAACTATGGCAATTTAAATTATGTTAGGATGAATTGTCCACAAATTTGATTAATTGGTGTTTTACGCCGTGCTTAAGGATATTTCACTTATATGACGGCAGGGTATTCCAATGACAAATGACACTAGCACAACCAAGATGGGATTGTCCACTTCATACCTGTTCCTCGCCTCAATACAATGGAAAACCAAGAAACCTAATAAATATCACCATATCAATTGCCGGAGCAACATCAGGTGACTCCCTCATATTTGTTTGAATGGGGTAAACGTCGTACTCAAGTTATTTCACTTATATGATGATGTGCCAGCCCAATGGGTGAAGGAAACCACCCTCAACACCACTGGCAACAAGCAAAGACAGGACGTGACAAATACAGGACATAATAACAACAGGACGCAATACAGACACCACAAACAGATCGGCTTCCTGTTCCCCTTTAGCTCTGAGAGCACCAGGGTAACATGAAGCTCCCTCCAACCGCCCACCAAGAATTAAAGAAACACATATCAAACAAACCATGCTCTCCAGTATTGGATATTCATATAGCATCAATAATTCTTCAACCTGTCCAAGTTGTAAACGTATAATCTATGATTGTTGTCATTTTTGATGTTTTCCATTCTGTTATTTATGTTATATTTAAGTCTATACTTGAAAAAGAGTCTATTAAAAGATTACCTCAAAGACTTGGTCTGTTTGTTTCATTGGGGCCAAGCATCGTTCTCAACGGTATAATGTATTTCACTTATATGACAATAGATTTTCCACTTCACCGTTACATGTATTTACTCAAAGACTTGGCACAGGGGAAAAAGTGCACCCTTTCACTTAGGAATGACTCTTTTGACTGAGCAACACATATTATGCACACAATTATTTTTTTTATGTAGAGGTGTATGTAGCCTTTAGGTACATCTGATATAAAGGTATATACTTAATGATGGCTCTGAGAGTTTGTGAAGAAAATAGTGACAAAAATTGTTTTTCATTAATTAACAATCCTGTGCTAGTGAGATACATTTTTGGAAATAAATATAGTACATACTTATGGAAATCATCCTCAAAGAGCCTTCTTAATGAGATCATACACAGTCCAGCATAGGAAAATAGTGAGGCATCATTCAAACCTGTCTTTAGTAGGGCACCATCAAAAGAGGTCGGCTCATTTTTAGTTTTGTCCATAGCTGTCCCCTCAACTGAAAATATAGAATCAACTAAATGAGCAGGGTGGTAATTGCCACTTAAAGTAGTCCAATTTGAAGGAAATATTGTCCCCTTAAGACCACATGTTTTTTGCCTTTAACAATGTCACTCTACTTCTAACAAATCTCAAAATCATTTGTATCGAAGGATAGTAACAAATTACAGTCAGAACGTTCAGGTCAGGCATAAAGATATCCTCTACGAAAACATCGCATTTTCAAAATGTCCTCTTGTCAAAACCTCCACTAATATATTTTAATATAAGCTTATACATAGTCAGTTATATACAAATACATGGACTAATTCTGATAATCTCTTTATGTTTTTATTGCTCTTTTGTTTAAATATACGGTGCCAGTATATATATATGAATAATAAATAAATAAAACTAAAACAAATTTTGTTCTTGATATGAAAAGTTATTCATTGTCGTGCAGTTGTCCAGTTCAGACATGTTAATGGAGGTATTAAAATGGCCCTACGTGGTGGCGATTCCCTGATGAGTGATTTACTGGTATACTACTGTTGGTGGTATGTTTCAAGATATACAGATAGGGTATTCACAGATAGAAGTCAGTGTCACAATCTTAATATTAATAAAAAATGTTATAATATAGCATAAAATGGGTACATGTCATTTATTTATTAATGTTTTTATTTAATTAACAAAATTCAAAATCATAAGCAAACAATTTGGGGAAAGAAATTTTTGCGATAGTGGTTTTAGATAATATTTTTTTCTTGGAATATGTTTGAAAGTTTTAAACATGTGTTTTTGAGAACAGATAATTTGGTTTGGCGTTAATTTAATAGCTGGTCCACAGAGAACATGTCTTTTATTTTGATGTGCCTTATTACCGAAAGGAAGTCAACTTTTACCCTTGTGTTGTTTGCATTAAAAGCAAGAAATGGAGAGAGTTTATTAATCTAAAATCAAAAAGAAAAAAAAAAGTCCTCTAATATTTTGTGAGATAACCTAACAATTGTAGTTTCCCCCGGTTTGCTGATTTTTCACATAGATAAAATAAGTTGCATAACCATGAGGAAACCCTGTTCTGTCCGTTCTCCCCTACACCATAGCCCTGCCTACATGTACATACTGTATTAGATCTGCAAATAATAACTGCTGTTAATCTCGGCATATCTTTGTCCCCAGTTTATATTAGGTAAATATATATTAGAGGACGTTTTGAAAAGGGGACATGCCGTTGGGATGTAACAGACGGGATACCAGAGTAACTATCTGCCACTTAGATCGAGGTACCGCCATTATAAGCTTATAGCACTAGCCCTGTTTACATGACAGTGAGGAGTTCCCCTCCCAGCCATGGTGTAAAAAAACTTGCATACTTAGTGCGTATGCGGGGCGCTAGATCCCTACAGTGAGAGCAGTAAAATAAAGCCAAATCCAATAATAATGTCCCATCTATCGATTTCGAGCAGATAGTGCCTGGGAAGTCTGTATGGTAGCATTGGTAGATAGCGGGGATACGCACTAAGTATGCAGGATTTTTAACACCGTGACAGGGAGGGGAAGCAGTCACAGTCATGAAAACAGGTAGTCCTGATATAGCTGAGCCGTTAGGCCGTATATGTATACAAATTCTCAGTTATATCAGGACTAGTAAACAGGGATAATATATCACATGCTATACTGCCACTGGACAAGATGCTATCATTCTATACTTCATTACACCGAATATTCATGTACGTCTGCTGGAAAATATATAGACACCAAAATTGCTATATGACTGTGATCATAATCTTTTGAGAATGAGAGAGAGAAAAAAACGTCAATGTTGTCATCATTTTACTCGCCATATGCCAACATACATTTTATTTAGTAAGCTGACAACAACAACATTAACTGTTAAATATCGCTTGGGTTGATGGCCCTCAAAAATCCTTAAAAGGGAATATAAATATATCTATATATATTTGAAAGGCTCGTTATATCATACCTTTGTTGTCATGGGGTGGTTTTGCACTTCGTGACATTGTTTTCTAAATTCACGTAGTTGACAAACGTCCCCTATAATTTTGACATTTGTCTACCCATTTCTACTTTCGCTATCCCGTGGTTTGCTGAAAACTCTGCCGGTTGTAAACCGGATATAGAATTATCTAAATAATCACAGTGATGTCATAAGAAACAAATATCACGCTGAATTCGAATGGAAATTAATTTTATTCATATGACAGTTAACCTTTTAATAAGTAAACAACACTGAACAAAGAAATAATGTTTTGCTTTCAGTAGACTTGTTTTATGTAAGTTGCAGAGGTTTAGCGACTAAAATGTCGAAATAAGTATTCAAGCAATAATAAAACTAGAAACGAAAATTAAATAAATGCGATTGTGTTGATAGTAATAAAGTTTATAATAAATTAACAAATAATAACTGTTTTCAACAAAAGTATTGGAACCAACTATCTGCCAGTTAGTTTCAACATATGGAATTGAAAATATTTTATAAAAGAGAAGAAAAAATGTAAGTTCTAAATTTAGATACTACCACTGAATGGGAGCGGTTTGTCGAGAGGAAAAAACGTACGCAGGTCAGTTACATTTTTAAACAAAGTTAAAGTTTTTTAATAGAACACTGTAAAAATTATGTTTAGAAATTTGAAAGCAAATATCAGCAACAGACTGAAGAAAAGCAACAATGATTTCTGTCTGTACTGATTAAGACTTAAAATCTAAGTACTGTAAGCTGGGTAATGTACAACAACTGTCAAGTCTAACCGGTCCAACTCCAAGATGTTTACCAGCTTTATATCTGTATATACGACGTTGTAGTTTGTACAATCAGGTAATTCTTGTTTAACTTAATACCTTTTAACATTTTCTCTTTTAATTATGTATATGTTCATATTAACTGGAAAATATTGCTGCCTGGTTCTCAAATAACATGTTTTACAATAAAATACGTGTAAGCTTACATTTAAACAAAACAGCTGTAAATTATGTTTCGATGTGTGCATTCTTGTGACCATTCACCACCATGGTGTTATCCAGGTACTCGTCTTTTGGACTCTTGTTTATTATTTTTGGCGAGCTTAAATGTTGAAATTGAACTTGAAGAAAATCGGGAGGCTGGGGGTTTGGAATGATAACAGTGTTCAGATTTTGTATTTTTGAGAAGGAAACATGATGTTAGAACTAATTAGAACTAAGCCTTGGTTTGGCTGCTTAAAACGCTTAAAAATCCAATTGGCTACAGTAATGGATGACTAGACCAGCAATTGTCTCCTTCGACGACTCCAGCATAGGTCCGTTTTGGTCGAAAAAACGTGACAAAGCTGGTGTTTTCGAATGGACTAAAACTGATCTGTTAGGCAAATCTAACCGTCTTCCGTTGTCTATAGACGGTATGATCCACTGAATCCTGTTGAATCTGAGGGGATTCGATTCACGTGACTTGGGTTTTTCCCCTTTTTGAAACTGACAGGATACAGCTTTTTAGTCAATAAAGCATAAAAGACTGCACTAATAGCCTTTTCAAACAACTGGCCTCAAATCCTAAATTTTTTGCTCACCACAGGACCTCAGAATTGAATCTAAAATGACCACCGATAAAAAAGCACATAATGAGACATTGATATAAAGTAAACAACATAACACATTCCATCTATGCCAGTAATCTGATGGGACATCACTTTAAAGTTCCCATAGACTTGAAGTTATGACGATGAATTTACTTTCATGTGAAATCATTTGCAGAATGTTACAACATGCTTATCTAGGTGGTCAAAGGCTTGCCTGAGTTTGCCTATAACATCCAGACAACAACAGACACAAACAGCTTCCATAACATGTCAGGGTTGTAGTAACCCTCCTTTCAAATACCACTTACAGAACAGGGGCCATATCTCCTGCATGCAATTAAATATAAAGTTTCTTATAATGGGATGTCCAAATGAGGCAATTGTTCAATTCAAGGTGTCCATTTGGACAACTCCTCTGCCCTAATAGTAAAACAAAGTTGTTTACCATTCATCTACACAGTAACAGGCGGTTGGAGGGAGCTTCATGTTGCCCTGGTGCTCTCAGAGCTACTGTAAAGGGGAACAGGAAGCTGATCTGTTTGTGGTGCCTCTATTGCATCTTGTTGTCGTCCTGTATTTGTCGAGGTTTCTTCCTGGTTTTCCACCATAATATTAAGGCTGTGTACAGTGTGAAGTGAATAATCCGTCATCATATAAGTGAAATACCCTTGAATACGACGTTAAACTGAAACACCAATCAAACAAACAAACAAACATATCCAGTAAAAATTGAAATTGTCCTGTAAAGATCCACAGAATTTAACATTGTGTTAAATGGCCTGCAGGACAAAATTGGAAAATGTCTGACACAACATTTTAAACTTTTCCACCCCTGTTAAACAGTCTGTTTTTAAAAGGTACATGTAACTAAATTCTCCAATTTTAAGACCATATGTCTTATTTTGAGGTGTCTGGTCACAAATGTGAAGAAAACACTGTTCACTCTATCCATTCACACTGATCATCACTGTAATCAGGTGTACTAGTATTCACACAATCAATGCTAGACAGCCACTCTACCCTGGCGGCCCGCGGCCTTGGCCTAATGGTAGCGAGTGCGCTTCCTAAACTGAACCTGCTTCGATTTACCATTCACAGGATTGAGTCAGCTTGTCGACCATCAGGTATATGAACGAGTCACATGTTGTGGCACCGGCAATTGCGGCAGTGGTTTTTACGAGGTTTTCCACCGTAATAAGGCTGTGTACAGTGTGAAGTGGACAATCTGTTGTCATATAAGTGAAATACCCTTGAGTATTTCACACCATTCAAACAAACGAACAGATCAATATTTGATGTGGATTGAGATTCCTGTTACCCTGGGGCTCTCATACATAATGGAAAAGACATTGTCCATCTGCGACATTTGACCCTGAATTTGTAAAAACTCTAAAATATAAGTCTAAATCAACCAAACGCACAATAAACCAATAACTGAAACAGTTATTTTCATGTATATTAATAGATAATTAACGTGTAGAGCCTGTGTTTTCAGGTAGCGACATCTGTAGCTGCTCGTGGACTGGATGTTAAACACCTGATTCTAGTGGTTAATTATGACTGCCCTAATCACTATGAGGATTATGTACATAGGTGTGGGTGAGTAGAACTTTACTTTGTGGTATTGGAATAAATTGTTTTTCTACCATAATAGATTTGTGTTCCCTGTTTTTAAGAATTAACCATTGATATTTAGATCTTTAATTAAGAGCAGGTTCTTCTGAACAGTCATGCTGTATTTACTAGGCACTGGAGGAACATTGATTTTCCAACAAAAGACTTCAAATTCTCATATTTGTACCATACTCTTGTTCTTGTTATCAGTCAATCATTTAGCTGATCACATTGGGCAGAAATGAATTAACACAGTTGACCATTATAAAGCAACAGCAAATATTATTTATGTTTATTGTGAATATGTGACACGAAAATTCATTGTCTGTTGTAGGCGTACTGGTCGAGCTGGAAATCATGGTTTTGCCTATACATTTATCACCCATGAACAAGGCAGGTATGCTGGAGATCTTATTAAAGCCTTAGAGTTATCTGGGTCAAAGGTCAACGCAGATTTGGAAAATCTATGGCAGGAGGTCAAGGACAAAGCCAAAGCTGTAAGTTTATCACAGAATCAAAAGGATGCAATAATTCAGGGTGGTCTCCAGCATTTTTTCCCCGGTTTATTTAAAATTCAGAGTTAAAAGTTAAAAATCCATCTTTATACATCAAATATAGTAGAGTAGTATGTGTAAGGCAATCAAATCAATAAATCAACGATTGAGTTGTCTCTGTCAGACAAATCAATATGCGTGAGATGCAGAGATTTCAGTTTCTGATATATTTTATTTGGACATTGACAGCATGTGTTTTCACAGTCTATCATGAAATCACTTCAGAAGATAGGTAGCTTTTAATTGACAACTTTTTCACAACTAAAATTAACAACAAATGGAGTATATGACTAAGTTGAATATTGTAAAACAAATTACAAATTTATAAATAAATTATTTACACTTAACTTTTACTAACATTCCTTGTTTTACAGGAAGGTAAAGAGGTGCACAAGACCTCTGGATTTAAAGGTAAAGGTTTTAAGTTTGACGAGACAGAAGCTCATTTGGATCACGAAAGGAAGAAATTACAGAAAGCAGCTCTCGGTTTACAGGACTCCGATGATGAGGATGCTGGTGTAGATGTAAGATTCTCATTTTATATACATATTTTATACTTTACCTGTGATGACTGTGTTAAAAATAAGGGGGAAATAGTTTCATCAGTTAGTAGTTTTTTATTATTTAATATGGAAAGGTCAAACTACGTTTATTGATAATTGATAGATTTTGCTTGGTTATCATCAATTATTGATTATTATTTATGTCAATGGTAATGTAATTGACTTATAAATGTTATATTCATTTATGAATGAACATGAAGTGGACCTGAGTAAGTATTTTATTAGAATGTTGATATGGGTACATAAAACTGTGAGTTATGATGAGAAAATACTTCACAAGACTTGAATGTGTTTAACTGCAACATGTATTCATATATATTTAACTCCGACAATGTCATAGCTTAACAGTAAATTTAATGATTTTTCTTAAATTTATCACAAAAGTGTTCTGGAATATGACACATGGCTCTAGTTTGGAAGAAAATTTCATAAAGGGAGACATTTTTGTTCATATTAGCCTTTCTTATCTCACAGATTGACCAGCAAATAGAGGACATGTTTGCCAGTGTGAAGAGAGTCACAGATGTGGCTAAACCCAACCCTAATCAAGCTAACAACTCACAGAATGTTACACCTGTAGCTCTACAACCAACCTCGGCCAGTAATCAACAGAAATTAGAACTGGCTAAACGACTGGCTGCTCGAATCAATCGCAGTCTGGGTCCAGACGCTCAAGATATTACCCAGCAGGCAGCAGCTGCGTTCCTGAAAGGAGAAGTGGCCGCACCACAGGTTGCAGTAAGTCTACAATTCACTTTCTGGTTGACCTTTGTATTGTTAATAAAGCACAATAAATTTGTATTCATTTTAAAAACTCAAACAACTCTAGAATGTATTTGTTTGTTTGGCGTTATTTTCTAAAATAATGACAGCTTTTCAATTTCACACTGTGCCTTCCTAAAATATGATGGATAGCAGAGAGGAAAGCAAAACTAAATATCTTGGATCACAATCTCTATGTTTTCCTCCATTCCCAAAAAAAAATGCAAGGGAAACAATCACTTCAAACCTCCATATTTTCAAATTACCCAAAATGGCTTCATATCGTTATACATGTAGTTGATTGCTTTGAAGATATCTCCTTTAATGTACAGCTGGCGGTTGGAGGGAGCATCATGTTGCCCTGGTGCTCTCAGAGCTAAAGGGGAACAGGAAGCTGATCGGTTTGTGGTGTCTGTGCTATATCCTGTCTTGTCTTTGTTTGTTGCCAGTGGTGTTGAGGGTGATTTCCTTCACCCATTGGGCTGGCATGTCGTCATATAAGTGAAATACCCTTGGTACGACATTTAACCCCAATCAAACAAACAAACCTTTATTGTACGAAACTTGATGCTTAGCAATAGAACATATATCACATAATACTGTTTTCTTAGTCTAAGACAATTGCTGAGCAAATGGCGGAGAAGATCAACGCAAAGCTTGGTTATAGGCCCCAGTCTGAGGAGGATAAAGATGGCCAGGAATCAACCCAAGAAACGTTCAAACGCTACGAGGAGGAACTGGATATCAACGACTTCCCCCAAACGGCCAGGTGGAAGGTTACTTCAAAGGTAAGCAGATCCAGTCCACCTTTCGACCATCAGGTATATGAGTAAGTCACATGTTGTGGCTCCGGCAATCTCGCTGGTGGTTTTTACGAGGTTTCCTCTCGGTTTACCATCTTAATAAGGCTGTGTACCATGTGAAGTGGATAATCCATTGTCAAATAAGTGAAATACCCTTGAATATGGCTTTAAACACCAATGAAACAAACAAACAATCACAGGTAAGTACATTGGAAAACTCCAACTAAAGAAACAACTTTAGTATCCAGTTATGTTTCGTTTAGTGATAGATTGATGCAGATTGCAATGAACTTGTCACCTAAAATACATGGAAACTAACTACATGTATCAGAATTTTTTAATAGATTATCAGGAAACCTCATAAAGTATGAAGTTGTAGGAAAAAAATTAAATATATTTAAAAACTATTCCAGCTGCAACAGCTCAGTGGGTAGCATGTCAGCGTTCTGTTCCTTCTTCCTTATACCGCCCGTGGCCATGGCTCAGTGGTAGCGAGTGCGCTTCCTGAACTGAACATGCTTCGATTTACCGTTCAAGAGTTCGAGTCTGCCTTTCGACCATCAGGTATATGAGTGAGTCACATGTTGTGGCTCCGGTAATCGCGGGGCGGTTTTCACGAGGTTTTCTCTCGGTTTTCCACCATAACAAGACTAGTGTGAAGTGGACAATCTGTTGTCATATAAGTGAAATACACTTGAGTATGACCTTAAACACCAATGAAACAAACAAATCTTCTTAATACCACTAACAGGTTCAAGTCCTGCTGCTACATTAACCTAATATTAACCTAATATTAACCTCATATATTTGAAAGAGTCACTCAAAGTACATAATCAACAGAAAAATGATTGAGTTTATCAGCTGTAAATATAGTTAAAAACCTAGCCTATTGTACAATTTTTGGGGGGTATATGAGTTGTCGTAGTTTGTTAGCAGTCTCAGTTTCTGGGTATATCCTTAACACACATTGGACTAAATCACTGTCACAGCAGTGATATGGCTGAAAGATAATCTCCAAGCAGTTGAATAATCTTATACATTCAATGCTTATTTTTACAGGAAGCCCTCGCACAAATCTGTGAATACTCTGAGGCAGGAATAACCGTCAGAGGGACTTACATTTTACCGGGGAAGGATGTCAAAGAAGGGGAGCGTAAACTGTACTTGGCTATTGAAGCTACTAGTGAGTTGGCTGTACAGAAAGCAAAGAAAGAAATTACCAGGTTAATTAAGGAAGAACTGGTCAGATTGGTAAGCTGGACTTCTTTCTCTTACTACATGTATTTCTTTATCTACATCAGTCCAAATTCCATTGGTACATTGTTTAGTATCAGACCATAAGTCTGGAATTGTTTAAGGCCAAGTGAAAAAGTCCATTGCTGCAAATTAAAGCAGGGTGGAATTTTAAAATGTATATTTATTAAAATATGGGTAAAGTGATGGGGCTTTTAAGGCAGCGCTGAGCACCACTCTGTTAAAGCTTTTCTAAGGGTCGGATTGACTCTTGCTGCCTTCACATAGTACAATTGCTTGTCAGCATTAGGTTTAATGCTTCAATGTGTTTCACAAAAGTTTGTAAACAATCTGAAACATATGAATCTAAAGTTATTAAGACTTAACATCTGAAATGTCATCCACTATCAGTACCTATCTGAAACTTTCACAGTTGAATAATTTATGCATTCTTGCACATTTTTTAACTTTTCAGTACCCTTTGATTTAACATAGTTATGCCATTTCATGTCAATTGTTATGTCAGATACATTTTTCAATAAAAACAAAAGTGTATCTATTTTTTAAATAAAGTTATTTCATATTTTGTGTATGCATAAGTCTTTAAATAACCGTTCTTGTGGTAAATGTAACTTCTTTTTACTTTGTAGCAAAACTCATATTCATACCAGTCTGTGAACAGATCAAGGTATAAGGTAGTTTAGAAGACGGGAAAGCTAAATGATCCAAACCAGACTGTGTAGATTGCTGTACTTACAGGTGGGACATACTCCTCTCATGTGGCTCTTCATGAGTGTTCATGTTACATCATTGTGTCACCAGCTGGATTGCCTTCTTCCTCTGTATATGCTACTTGACTCAGGAACTTAACAGTGTGGGGAGTAACAATTTTATTACAAACGAGATATACACCTTCAGCATGACTTGTCAAACATCAAAGTTTGACAAAAATACTGTAAGGTATATTGTGAGGGTGTCAGTTCATACCAAAATGACTTGTCATTCACCATTCATTCTATCATCATGTGAATGTGGAGTTCATTTCATGGACATCACTTGTGGGACAACAGAAATGTCACAGTCTAAACAACGGACTGTATTTAACAAGAAAACAGATGTTTCCTGTATTATATACTTTTGAAGTGACATGATGAAAAATTTTTCTTTTCTTAGGATGGATGGTGTAGTTTTACTTACAGTGTATTGTGGTGTTTTGATGCCAAGTACATTGGGAAGATTTTACCATTACCAATGAAAAGGTTTCACATAATCGGGCTAAATTTTACCTTATTTATATAACCTTGGCAGGGTAAGATGTTTACACGACAGTGTAGCTGAAACACCAATGAATGTGGCGCAAAAGGCTAATCAACTCAACATTCATCCCATCTGGGCATGAGTGATATGTTTTCTTCATGATATTTTGTACAGAAGACTAAAGGAATTGGCCAATTTGGATTTGATTGCTGGTCTTCTCATGTGGTTAACAATATACTGGTTCCATAAGCAAAGGAAACACCTGCTTTTGGTCCCTCTATATCTGCAAGAATCAATAAGTCAAAGCCGATAAAGGTTTTTTCTGAGCCTGTGTACAAGCAGCAGCACAACTGTGTATCAAACATTGTGGTTCAGCCCAACTTATGTGTGTCCAAGTCAGTAATAAGTTTATAGATGTCTGTCTTGGAGTTAGAATAAATAGATCTATTTCCATAATCACAGTTCTATTATTTAACTGTTTACTTAATAAAATCACTTTATTAAGGAGTTTTTCCATTTAGATACTTATTTACTTACCCAAAAGGGATTTAACATTTGTTTTTGCCAATCGCCACTAATGCAGCATGTATTGAGATATCTGATTTTTCAACATCATATATAATACCAGATGGATTTACCATCAGCAGCATCAAGTTTTTTAATGCACACTCTCTGGGCAAAGTTTGAGCCATCTTAAACCTTTCAGATCTCAATGTTGATGACTAGACAGTCACCAGCGGCAATACTTCTTTTAAAATAGCATTCTTTAACAAAAGAGACAACAATTATGTACCTAGCATTCTTCAAATAGGTAAAATAGATGGCCAAACCACACATTTTGCCAGCTTAGTGTACAGGACAGCAGCCTATTAATGGGTCAATATGAATCCAATCTGTTTATTATGTTACAATTTGTGATTGTTCTGTCTTGTTATTGTTTGTTGGTAGTGGCAGAGGTAGTGGTTTCCCCTACCATTGGCCTGGCAGGCCGCCATTAGGGTAAAATAATATCAAGTATGGCATTAAACATACAGGTACCATGGATGTACAGATACCCTGATTGTACAGATACCGTTGGTGCACAGGTAGCAGGTGGCTACAGGTACCATGGATGTACAGGTAACATGTGTGCACATATACCATAGGTGTACAGATGCCCTGGATGTACAGGTACCATGGATGTACAGATGCCCTGGTTGTACAGGTACCATGGATGTACAGGTAATGTGTGCACAGGTACCATGGATGTACAGATGCCCTGGTTGTACAGGCACCATGGATGTACAGACAAGATGTGTGTACAGGTACCATGGATGTACAGATGCCCTGATTCTACAGGACCATGAATGTACAGATAAGATGTGTGTACAGGTACCATGGATGTACAGATAAGATGTGTGTACAGGTACCATGGATGTACAGATGCCCTGATTCTACAGGTACCATGAATGT
>JARFOD010098249.1:4553-16841 GCA_031763545.1 Mopalia muscosa
GTTTCTGCCACCAAGACCACTCAGCCTTCTAGATGTGTTATCATTTTTCTAGAATTGTCAGAAAAATATAGAGAAAAAAGCTATTGAAGGGAAAATGATCTTCCTTTCGTTTATGGAGATCCTTTCAGTGTGCGCTATCAAAACTGTTGGCCTCTACGTGGGGTTTGGTGATTTAATCCATTATATTTCCAATCCATTATTACGAATGTCACTAGGAACCTCCTATCATAAATGTTGTGCAATCTATTTTTGCATATGTATGCCTTGTCGTAGAACGCGTTTTGTCATAACTGGGATCGGTAAAATAATTTTATGATTTATGGATTCTAGCAGAGACAGCTGTCTCCATTTAAATAACAAGCCAAGTTTAATCCTCGGAGGCAATTTTATTCATAACTCTCCAATATTGTTTCCTTTATTTGCCGAAGCTGCAGATTCTCTATTTACAGATAAAATTAACTTATCGATCGATCACTCCGTATAATAGATATCGTTTACAGAGCACATTAATAATATTCCTTGACAACTTTATCACCATGGAGAGTTTGAGTAAAGGGGGTTAACTCATACCTGCAAAAGGGCCAAATTTAGGGCTCCGCTTATCACGTTCCAATGAACTCCGACTAACAAAAGACAGTCTTCAAATTCTTTCGCTAATCTGAGTTTTTATTTAGCTTTTATTAAGCAGCTTAGACACCCAAGACATGCATATAAAATGACTAACAAATCTTATACTCAGTAAATAGTCACCCATATCCCTCGACCAGCTTCATAATGGGATATCAAATAAATGTTACGGATGTAAATCTTGTAAACAATAACCGGCTTGCGCAATATGTAAAGTATCAATACAAAAACCTCGGACTTAATTTGATCTATTTTGTCTTTATGAGCCTTTCTTCAAATATATCAATGATTGCAATGTTTTGTCACTATTTTGCGGAACGTATGCTAATCAGAATCAAACTTGTTTCTAAGGCAACGGATTAACATGTAGTTCGCGTTTATAACTTCCTACAGGCATTAGCTCATCATCACTTTGTTGATATGTTTACCAAATTTTACAAAGATACCTGAGGAGCGGTTGCGTACCAAGTTAAATAAATATACCTCAAAAGTTGTTGTATATACCCACTTTCATAAAGATGCCTGAGACATGGGTTTGGGAACCATTGATGTTAACTGGTTAATATACATATCAAGTTTTCTGAAATAGTGTTAAACTGTTGACGATATATACTTCAAAAACACACATACAAGCCGTTGACATATAGACTGCAATATGCAAATTAGATAGGTGCCACAGAAATGTAAAATTAGCTAAAGGCTTCCCTTACGTAGGCCTACAAAGGCCTTGAATATTCATCCAGGAATATATTTACAATGTAGGGAAAGACAATTCTGCTTCCTTCCAGCGAAAGTCGAACTCGGGGTCTCTGCCTTCTAGGTATATATGTATATATTTAGGGTTTTTTTTCGCGATTTTCGAGATATACATACAAACCTTTTACTTATAAGACTGCAATATTCATATTAGGTATAGGCCCTGTACAAAAGTTTGAACAGCAAACGACTCCACCTAAGTAACCGGCTGAAGTATGTACTTTGGTGCAAAAATATGAATAAGTTGTCAAAATAAACCCGGGAAACAAAAGTATGGCAACTGTTAACTTTTGATCTATAAAATATAACTATGCAAATTAGTAATGTGTTGTAAAACGTTAAAATAGCCAAAGGCACCACTTAAGTACCCGAATAAAGTAAATATGAAGATAGATGAAAAAGTATTAACCGGAAACAAAAGTGTGAGGAAGAGGCAGACGAACGTAACCCATTTCTTTTTCACCTACCAATTTCTTTAGGGCGGGTAATGATAAATAATAAAAAATAAGATCATCTTCTAAATGTTACTCGTCCATCTTGTTATTTTGTTATTGTTGATATTATAACATAACCGATACAACTTTGGCCTAATTAATAAAGCTACTGGCAGTTGGGTAATACAACAATCTCACAGTATATGTAATAAACCACAAGTGTCATATTTTTACAGGAAATTAGTGCGTTTCACAGTCTGGTGATTTAATGCAAACTTTACCCAATTTTATCAGCATTTTTGTTGTGAAGTTTGAGGTACGGGACCCAACCTCATGAAGAAATTTCTGACTCAAGCGAAAATCTATAGTCACAAATCCAACATTGTACTGAGCTTATACCCTAATCATTTTCTTCAAGTTCTTTACTTAGCTTTGTAAAAACAGTTATCTTAAAATATCCACTGTCTGAATCCAAAAGAAGATGATTTATTTGTATTTTCATATTTTCGCTAAAATAATAAGATTGATTAGTGTAATTTTCGCTAAACCTGTCATGTACAATGACTTCCAGGATATTATGTTCCTATCATATTTTAATGATGAATATCGAATGATGAATCAGGCTATTATATATCTATCTTAAATAGAAAGGACGTGTGAGCTGCATAATTCACACATTGAACATAAGCAGAATAATTATTAAACATATGAAACTTCATACTGCACATGGCAGTTAATTACGAACACAAAAAAAGCCGTGCTCAGGGAAAGGAGACCTCCCTGGGGCAATACTAGGAATACAGGAAAGCTCGAGAGTCGTTGCAAAGTGCCAGTCGAATAGATATATCCCAATAATAATGACGCGTTAGGCCAGATTGGAGGAAAAAACTTGAATCTTGGTCAAAGGGACATAACTGCGTAGAACCATGAAAACAGTTTCTCTGCGAACTTAGAAGCTGTTATTTTCTACCGAAGTTCATATAGCCTAACATTTACTACTAATTACACAGTAAATAGCCATTCGATCAGCTTTTGATCCGTATTCTGTGGAATATGTGTAAATATAAGCAAAAAATAAAGTATGCGTACAGCCCAGTGCGTAGGCCTTTGATTTACCTAACCACGCAGTTATTTTTGTTTAACTAAAATCATGTAACTTCGTGTAGGGAATTGATATAGCTATTGTCAACTCTGACCGTGTGTTCTGAGTGTGCTCTGAATGTGGCGTCAAACAATAATCGATCAACCAATGAATCAATCTCATACAACTAACACTGCATGGTTTAAAAGACATTTGTTTTCATACGACTCCCGTATTTGTTAGTTGTTCTTCTATAGCCTTGTCGGTGTCATGGTTGCCGGTTACCTGGCTGGAGTATGCGTACCACTATCGTTTAAAAAGATTTAACTTTAAACGCTCCCACTGTGACAATAGGGTTTTACGCTAGACTGTAAGAATATACCAGCACGCTGTTGGGCAGGCCCACGGTGTGCTTTTTCGTAGTAGGAAATAATCCTATTTTGCTCTACATAAATGTACTTACTCTCTTACCTGATTGAAAAGATTGAACTGTTGATTTGTCGTCCGGTATATGTATATTATATTAGACTTCAAACATTTCATAAACGCGCTACCTGCCTGGAATGTCATGTTTTATGCAAAACTACTCACAATGCTGATTAGTTCGGAACTAATTCTGTGTTTTATATTTTGGGGAGGATCCTTTGCTCAAGACGCCGACATTGTTTCCCAAATTCCAGACGAGCAGCGTCTAATAGAAGATATATTTTATATGAGTAATTATGACGCCAAAGTTCGTCCTGTATACAACTGGTCAGACAACGTAGAAATTACGTTTGGTTTAACCTTGCTGCAAATAATGGCCCTGGTAAGGTTTTCTGATTGTTCTCTTTTTTAACAAAGTTGATTGTTTTAATATGTAAAAGAATGCGATGTTAACTGTGTGGCCTGTTTTATTTTTTTAGTTTTTTTTATAATAGATGTGTTTAGATCGTACAAGTTCCTTAAAACATAATACATAACCCACTAACCATATTTTGTATGGAAGTCGATAGCGGCCATACATGCTGTCATACTTGATGCCATCTTTAGGAAAATTCGTAATTCCTGTCTAGTTATTACTGTCTATTGCAACAACAAAATTCGGAAAAGCAAGACCGTGAAAATGCGACACAACGACACGAAAGACGTTTGGTAGTTTCTTATTGTTGCGAGACTGCATAATGGGCCGTTTATATAACATGTATATATACAAACGATTACATGTATTCTGTGTGTATAGCAAGTCTGAAATAACATTATTTATTTGTCTTCTAGCATGAATTGGGCTATTACCTTCTAAAGCTAAACATTACGTAATAAATTGATATAATTTGTGTTTTAACAGGATGCAACAAGTCAAGCCCTCGTGACGAATGCTTGGCTGGAAATGGTAAATATATATTTATATTCATGGGTACTATACTATATAATAATTTTTGTTGTTGTCAATAATGCCAGCTAACATGTATAACGATTTTGTATAACTGATGATTTTTCCCTCTAATCATATATACTTTATAAACAAATGCATTTTACAGTCATGGATGGATGAACGAATTTACTGGGATCCACAACATTATAACGGTTTACGAATCCTGCGGATACCAGCTGATATGTTATGGTTGCCAGATATAGTCCTTTATAACAAGTGAGTTAAGATTGTACATTGTAGCTTTTAATGAAGTCCTTCATAAGGCCATATCTTGAATATTGCTTCCATTGAGTTTTAGAGAATGTGGATCACAAAACAATATTAATGTATGTTTCTCGACTTCTTAAGTCGATATCTATTAATTAATATTTATATATATAATTTTTTGTTATATAATATTGACATTCTTTTTCTTCTCCTTTTTTTTGAAGACTTTACACATTTTTTACAACGAGTTCGCAAAACATGTCTTTTAATGCTTACAATTGTACACAAAGTTTTTGTATTAAACAATAATTGAAGGAATTTCAATTTTTTTCGATATATGTGGCTCACGACTGAGGAATACTCTGTTTGAAGAAAAATGTACAACTTTTTACGCGCAATATTTCTGGTACAAATATTACAACAATACGTTACTATTAACGATTGAATTAGGTTTCTGTTTTGCTTTCACAGTCAGGTCTTTCTGCAAGACATCGGCTCCCACCCAAAGATATTAGGCTTATGTTTGGAGAATATTTTTAACGAAGTACTTTGAATAATAAATAGCATTTTGCACTGAAAAATATAATTTAGTTAATATATTATACACAAATATAAGCTGAATACATACTGCACTGCATTTGTTAAGTTACCCAAATATACCCAAAGATACCCAGACCTCACACGCATTTCGGTAATAAATAGTCGTTTAAGTCGTACATTTAATAAATTATCAGGTGCCAAAGTACATATTTGGAATCTAAAACGCTTAATTAATGCAGCAGAGTGTGTATTTGGGTACATTTAGCCTATATTTGGGTATCCTGGGGGTATCTTTGGGTAATTCGTCGGACCGGTATTAAAGCTACTTCCATGAATCCTGGGCAGCTAACTTGGTGCGTAAATACCATGATGACATAATGCTATCAGCGTAGGCTACCCAGGTTTCACAAGACATACCGCTAGTGAGTACAAACATTTGAGAAAGTTTGAGGCTGGTTTCCCATCTTCAGAATCATATAGTAGAATGTCAGATGTGGTTGAATCTACTTAACATTAGCAGGCCATATGAGAATGGCAACTGACGTACGCCAGAACAAACCCTTATTTTCCTCCAAGTAAAGGCTGGTAATCTTTCTCTATGGGAAACACAATTTTATTTGAATGAGTTTGTTTGTTTGATTGGTGTTTAACGTCGTACTCAAGGGAATTTCACTTATATGATGGACACAAATACAGAACATCACAAAACAAATCTGCTTCCCATTACCTCCGCAAACATCAGGGCAACAGAAAGCAACCTCTTTTCCCGCCTCTTATGATCAACCAAGGAAGCCAAGGGAGTATTTTGCAGGGCCATGGCACACCCGCTCCCTCACGGGGCTATTTGAATGAGAGCATTTATGTTGGGCCACGTGTCTAGAGAACTAAAAACAAGGTTGGTTTTCTTTGAGAATAGCTTATGAAGTTTTATTCAGTTTCCCAGGTCATTATTAAATATATGGCAGAGGTTTTTCCTCTTTCTTTACAGATCATGTAAAATAAACTCTGCATAAAAGAGGTTATATAGATTTCTCGAGCTCATGTCACTTAAAGGACAAAGATGTTCTCCAATTGTAAATCTCTACACTAACACGACCTTAAAAGGTTAAAGGTTTAGCACTGTTGATATATTTTTTAAGACGGCAGGACTGACTCTGAACAAATTGCCATTCGCTAGTACACTTAGACTGACTGTTTGATTGATGGGATTTAAAGTCAAAAGTATTTCACTTAGATGACAATTTCTCATTTTGCCTTTACTAAAATACAGTGATAAACAGATGGCAAATCACATAAAAACAACCCCTGCAATAGTTAGAGCCATAACCTGTGACTCGCTCATATGTCCAAGGTTGACATCGTGTGAAGAAACAAAGGTAAACATTGCAGGTGACAAAGTTTCTGATTCTCTACCCATGAATCATTAGTACTGGTCTTGTTTTTTGCACCATAACGACTGATGTTTAATCGTCACAATAAAGGTGTTTCACCTATACCATCAGTAGGGATTATCACTAATCCCGGATTACCAAATTCCTCCATACCTCAAGTAAGATCTTTTAACAATCGAAAACAAACTAAAGGAGACTTCTACAGGTTTGCAGGACTTAGAGTTTCTTGGAGGTGAGTTTGTCATCGCTTTACCACTGTTTAATTGTTTAATGTAACAAGCCACAATTAAATATAATGCCTACAATCAAACTGTGAACCTATGCACTGCTGGTTTAGGCGGTGTGGGTTTGGTAAAGGTGATCATGGGAGGTATGGGGCGTATTTTACGACCATTGTAACCAGTTTTACGGTGCCAGAGTCCACTCTGGGGTCGAACCCCAAACCACCGAGCTCTTCCTGCCGACCCAATCTTTTCTTTATTATGATTAATCCTGGAGACTTTTCCAACGGTTGCCATGCATTCCTGAGCAACATTTATTTCACGCTTTGACGGTAATTTAACTATACACCGCTCACCAACTTTGCGTATGAGAACAGCGTGGGTTCCTGCAGCTCTTGCATACAATCCCCCTTGACCAACAAATCTCTCGATATTATGAACCAAAGTTCCGAGTGGCAAGGCACCTAGTGGATAGGCATTTCCCTCTTTTGGGCGAACTGGAAAAAAAAAAAAAAAATGATAAAACTTTCCATATCATAACTTATTTGACAGCGTGCAAACCCGCTTGGTGCAAGAAACAACCCTTATCTTTCATTTTGTGTCTTCCTGTTAAGAAACAGACACACACAGGACACAAAAACAAACATTTATACATTCTCTCATTCTTCGATTTGTTTGTTTGAGTGGTGTTTAACGTCGTACTCAAGGATATTTGCCTTATATGACGACGGATTGTCCATTTACGTTGTACACGCCTAATTATGGTGGAAAACTGAGAGGAAACCTCGTAAAAACCACCAACGCGATTGCCAGAGCCACAACATGTGACTCGCTCATATACTTGATGATCCACAGGCGGACTTGATCCGTTGAACGGTAAATCGAAGCTGGTTCAGTTTAGGAAGCACACTCGCTACCACTTAGCCACAGCCCTGGGCGCCAATGGTAGGAATTATGGAGTTTACAATCCCACTTTTGATTTACCTGCGATTCTTGGAATATGTCCATAGGTCTCAATAAGATCTCCCTTCTTCATATGTTCTGTGGCCAAAATATATCTTTTGTGATCGCCAGATACGGCTATAGCGATATCTGCACTGCGACAAGGGTCGTAGCAGATATCGGTGATTTTCTCCACCAATGGCTGTCCTTCAACAGGTCCTTTACGAACAAAATCAACACGACGGTACCGTTGTTTGTGGCCTCCCCCTATTCCATGAGTCTGAATTTTACCTATAACAGAAAATAATATAGTTACATAGATTGAAAAGCTAATTTTCAAAACATTAGAAAATAATATTCTTATAAAGAATGAAAATAATAGTATTCAAAATAACGGCAGATCCACAAAAAAATAATTGAAATATAGATTTTAAGTCCAGCATTTCCAAAAGACTGAGTCACTTTGTCCTTATCACAGATAACAGAAGATAGATAATAAAAAAAACACACGATTCAACACATTCGTAAGCTCCCTGCCATTCCATAAATCTGAAATCTGATATCTGGAAGGTTTATCAAAATCAAAATCGTCTCAACTTTGCAACTTTGAAACTGCATTAAAATGAGATCAGATTAGATTTGTAAGTTTACAAAATTACAAAATTTTAAATAATAATAACTTTCACTTCAGTTAAACTGAATTAAGTATATGCACCATTTTTTTTGGTTAAAATAAAACAAAATTACATGAGACATGAGCACATATTTAATGTACTTTATATCGTGGGCACAAGTAGCCCTAGGGCTAATGTTTATTGTATATAACAAACCGACATAAAATAAAGATCTTTGAACTATGAACTTTTGCACTTAATGTTGTTTATTTGATTGGGGTTTAACGTCATACTGATTGGGTTTTAACATCATACTCATGGGTATTTCACTTACATGACAACATGCCAGCCCAATGGGTGAAGTAAACCACCCCGCCACCAATGGCAACAAACATAAACAAAGACAGGACAACAGCACGATGGCAACATCACTAACATGAAGCTCCTTCCAACCACCCGCCACATACTTTAAGGGTGACAGTCAAGTAAAAGAAATAATAAGAACGTTTGTTTGATTGAGGTTCAACGTCATATTCAAGGGTATTTCACACTTATATGCATGACAAATTGTCCACATCACTTTGCCCCTTGCTTAATTACGGTGGAAAACTGGGAGGAAACCTCGTAACCTCCCCCCCACCCGCACCCCCAGAGCCACTCATATATCTGATTGTCGGTAAATGGACTATCTCTTGAATGGTAGGATTAGTCAGCGCACACCTTACCACTAAGCCACGGCCGCTGACCTAAATGATAAGAAAGAAAAAGAAAAAAAAAAGATTTCTAACCATCTGCTCCTCTTCCACCAGATTTTGGCAATGGTAGAGGTCTTAAGCTGTACTTCTCCAAGTTAATACCCAGTTTTATAAACTTCATCTTTCCATGATCTGCTCCAGTCGTATGGATCCCAACTCTTGAAAAAATACAAAATATTGTGTTATTTACAGAAGAAAAAAAAAAGGAACTTATGCTGGGATTTTCTGAATTATTGATTTTCTTTTATACATGTACTACCGTACATCCATTTATAAGGGTACATACCATGATTCTGAATTTGTTTATTGGATTGGGGTTTCACACTGCACAAGACCTTATCTCACTCATATGAGATAATAATAATAATAATAATAATTATAATAATTTTAATGCAGACTAAAGACTTGTTGATAATGACAGACAACAGACAAATTAATTGACATCGTGTTAAACAAAGACTGTAAAGTGACAACAGATCAGCTTGATGTTGCCCATTAGCTCTATGAGGGCACCAGGGCAACCTGTAAACCACCTGCAGTGCTATAATGGGCAATTGTATTTATGAACCCCAATCAAACAAACAAAATCAATTTGTGTTCCCCTTTTAAGTTGTTTAGTTGTTGAGAAAGAATTAGATGAAAGGAGGATCAGTAGTCAGACATGCTAACCACTGAACCATGGCTCTAACAAAGGTACCCAGTACTTACTAAACTTACAGGGCCGGTTGCTCGAAGCAAAGTCTATTAAATTTAACTCTGTATTAGAGTCCTAACCTGGTATTTAACGATTTAATCTGGTGTTAGCGACTAATACTATTTTGAGCAACTGGCCCATGATCGTTATGGCTATGTATATGCTAAAACTAAGCTGAGACAGTATTAAGATAATAACAAATCGGCTGGACCGCTAACCATGGAAGTGTGCTGCTCAACAAAACTATTGTTAGATGTTGTGTCTTTTAGAAAGAGAAGATTAACAGTATTTTTGATTATTTCGGGATAACACTCTCTTACTTTGAACAGATTTGAGTTTTTGCAGGTTAAAACCAGTCTGGGAATCATACCCAAGACCCTCAGAGTTAGGCACCGAATTGCCAGCAGTAAAGGTCGTTACCTAGACCACTCAGCCACTCGGTCTTCTGCATTCTTTGCTGGCGATTCAGTGCCCACCTCTGAGGGTCGTGGGTTGATTCTCAGACGGGTTTCAACCTGTAAAATTTTCCAAACTAGATTCAAATTAAGAAAGTGTTATCCCAAAATTACGAAAAAAAACTGTAAAACTATTTTTATTATTATGGTGACACATGTAGGTACCAAGTACTTTCTCACTTCCACTTGTTTATGGTTACCATAGTGCTTAAAATAAGCCAACACATCTACTGAGAAAATACTTACTGTGAACATTGTGTGAGAACTGGTGAAAATTTCTGTAGATCATTCAGTGAGAACCTACCCAGGGCACACACTAACTGTCTTAAACTCATCACCTAAAGCATAAGAAAAAGTTCATCTAAATCATTTCAGTAATCTCAGAACTAGATCAACCCAATATTTGGTACACTTCTTTTGAGGCATCTGGCAAGCCCTTTTCAGCAGAAAATTCCTCTGGCCTATTCGGTATTCAGACATGGGGTGATGTAGAGCTTAGAAACTCTACTACCTTTCGAATCATCGAAATGTGAATGTGTTAATTACTCGGCTAGCTCTTTCAAAATGACACATTAAGTTCCGGAAACCAGTGTTTAGTTTAAAACTGGTTACCTGTGGCACCTTCTTTTCGTCTCCATTTCAGGACCCCAGGGGCCACATGCAGCAGGGGGTACCAGGCAGAGATCTGTAAATTAGGTTGCAACATACATGCTCCACTGGTCAGATATTGGTAGGCCTACATGCAGTACATGGTTCATCTGGGCTGTCGGTCTAAAAAGCTTAGACCTTGAAAAACGGTTATACTATTACTAAAAAAGGATTTGTATGCTATAGTATGCAGCCGATGAGTAGTAAATCCAGGTATCTGTCATAATGTACCTGTACCGGTATAAGCCTTTCGCTGGTTTGATAATAATTAGTGAGTTGACTCAGTTGACCTCTACATGTAGGCCCCTAGCCTTATAAATCAGACCTAGATGTAATCTAGGCCCCTAGTCCGAGGGTCTCAGACGATAGTTTTTTTAGTTATTTTCTGTTTTCGCCGTCAGGCATTATCAAAAACAAAACGTCAGCGCCACTCGGACTAGTAGGCCCCTATAAATTCCTTTAAAATCTTGTTGTGCCAGACATGGCAGTTGTAGCCAGAATAATCCTTAATCTATTTCAAAGCAAGCTTGAGATTGTAATTGTTGAGATATGCGAAAAAAACAGTTAACATGTAAATGTTCACTTACGTAACATTAAATCTCTTTCTTCACACGTTTATTACATTCATCTCGACTCAAACCGGAAGATCGAGGAAAGAGCGCAGCCGTATTTAAGGGCCATACATTTTTTAGTATTTATTTTTGTCAATTTTATTTTTTTGGATAGTTTTTGAAAGTAAAAACAATTAATATTGTCAATTTATATCAAATAAACGGCGTGCTCATACTGTGACTTAGAATTGATATATGTAAACAAAAAAGTTTGTTGTGTTCCAAAATAGGTAAGAACTGGTCCCCGTCGTTGTTGAAACGTTTCGCCGATTTGAAGCAATCGAGAACTCGGAGATTTTTGAAAGTTTTGTTTCCTGTGTGGTTATAATGGCTTCAGCTTTGGAAAGTTACGTAAACAGTATCCTTAAAATAGTTGTATTTGTAAAAAAAAATCAGTTAAGAGGCACGATTGTCACATTTTGTACTTATCATGTGCTTACAATTACACCGGTACATGACCCACACACCAAATTTCGTCATTCTACTTTTGTAACCGACGTCCGACGAGATAGGGCCTACATAGAAAGGGGCCAACAAGGTGTTTGGCCTTTTTTAATTAAATAATTGTTTGCTTTGGCCTTTTTTCATTAAATAATTGTTTGCTTTTGTCATAACATTCACGCACAGTTCGGGGTGTACACAGACTATTGGTGAACTAGCTTTGTTTTATGGCACAAGGCAGTTCAACAACTTGCCATGCAAAACTCTACGAAAATTTACCCCATTCACCCTGTCAGGTTTTGTGCTGAGTGATTGAAGAACTTCAAATTGTACAGCAAGTGCGCTTCCTGAGCTGAACATGCTTCAATTTACCGTTCATGGGTTCGAGTCCGCCTTTCGACCATCAGGTATATGAGCGAGTCACATGTTGTGGCTCTGGCAATCGCAGGGGTGGTTT
>JARFOD010098260.1:0-16839 GCA_031763545.1 Mopalia muscosa
CTATCCATTGGTCACAAATGTTTGTTTGAAAACAAATTAACTTCAAACTTGGTACTTGGAATGTAGCTTCCTTCTGTTAAAACGACAGATGGTATTGCATTTCACCAAATTCCGTCCAACAAAATGGCTGTAATTACATAATTTTAAAAATTCCTGCCTGTATGTGTTATGAAAACATTAAGTTGAGAAAAATTCAAGGATTTACTTTAAACTTTGAAGATACCTTCCTGCCTTTTAGACAATAGATCAAAAAATATTTCACCATGTTCCAAAAAACAAGATGGGTGCCATCGCATTTTACAATATTCATTTCTGTATTTATTGTGAAGGCTATATTAACTCAAAACAAATCCACAGATTAACTTAAAACTTAAAATGTAGTCTCCTCCTCCTGTGTTAACTCTCTCCTGTTGCTCTCTCTTTTGCCTCCTGTGTAACCTCTGTCCTGTTGGTATCTCTTTTGTCTCCTATGTTAACTCTCTCCTGTAGCTCTCTCTTTTGTCTCCTGCATTAACCTCTGTCCTGTTGGTATCTCTTTTGTCTCCTCTCTTAACTCTCCCCTGTAGCTCTCTCTCTTTTGTCTCCTGCGTTAACCTCTGTCCTATTGGTATCTCTGTTGTCTCCTGTGTTAACTCTCTCCTGTTGCTCTCTCTTTTGTCTCCTGCGTTAACCTCTTTGTTGTTGCTCTAGAAACTTAACTTTTTAACAAGTTCTACTGGCTTTTTAAGGGGGTTGAACTATCCAATGAACGATATCATTGTTGTCTACAGCATTTATTTACCCTTTCCTAAAAGTGTTCAATCAAACTATTTTTCAAATCAAAAAGTAAGCTTTAACATGTAATTTCTACTTTCGTACTTTATTTCATTGTTATATTTAGGTATTGTTTTTCTAATAGATTTCAATATTTTCTACAGTCTAATAAGGGTCAATCAGGACTCCTAGCCTCAGGAAATACCTGCTGTAATATATTTAACGAGTGAATTATTCATCAGCACGATTCTTACCTGTCTAGTCACAATTTACAAGTTAAGAACTACAGCATAGCCTGCAGGCACATTGAAGTGAATTGAAATTGTCTTGCTTGTTATTTTGTTATACAACCATTTTGTATTCTTCAGTCTGAATTATTCTAATTAAGGTGCATATATATGTTATTACAATTAAATACATTCATTTAGCCAGGGTCGTACAGACATAATTTGTTGATCTTTTTCAAAGGAAGAAAAAATTATGTTTCATGAACGAGAAAGGTGACAATGAATATTCTATGATATGTATATACATATGTAATATAATCTGAATCAAAACATGGTTAGGGTTTTTTAGTGGGTTTTTTTTTTACGTACCCTGGAGTGATCAGAATTGAGGTGTAACACAAAACCAGTCTTTGCTATATCCATATTAAGACACAAAACATCACTCTTTGTCACAATGAGGCACAAAACAAAACCACTTTGTCATAATGAGCACAAAACCACTCTATGCCATAATAAAGCACAACACAAAACCACTCTTTGCCATAATGAGACACAACACGAAACCACTCTACCATAATGAGGCATAACACAAAACCATTCTCTTCCATAGTGAAGCACAACACTAAACCACTCTTTGCCATAATGAGGCACAACACAAATCCACTCTTTGCCATTATGAGACACAACACAAATCCACTCTTTTTCTTATTGAAACCCAACATTAAACCAGTATTTGCTATATGGAGGTTCAACACAAAACCACTCTTTCTGTGCTAAACCTATGTCCTGACTCTTACTATTGCTTGAGTGTGGTACAATGTATCCTTGACCTATTGTGTCTGCCCAATCCTACATGTACATGTACGGCATAAAACCCCAATCAAACCAATAGGGATTGTCTAGAATCGATCACAAGTAACAACAAGATTCAGTCAGTTGGGATTTGTCTGGCATTCAGCTGTTTTGACTTATAGATCAACCCCAGTATAAATGTCCGGATTGAAATCCTGTCTTCATGCATGTAATGTGATCAGACTTTTATTTATTTTTAACTTCTGGTTTTATTATCTACCAGCAGATATTTGCAAAAAATAAGCTTGTTTTCATTAATATAATTATGGTGCTAGTATATTCACTGACAATCCATAAAAAAGTTTGGTATGTTTCATCCCATGCTTTTAAATGTCACCAAGAAGTCACTCCCATGGTGAGGAACAGGGATGACAGGGTTGAAAGGTTGTGCAGGTTCTCTCAGAGCTGATCTGTTGTTTCTATCGCTGTTAATTGCATGGCATTCAAGAGGTTTCTTCTGTCACTCTTTGGGCTGGCACCCCCTTCTAAGAAGTGAAGTAACTTTATAAAGTGTTGCATAAGCTCACACTTCTAGTCAAACAAATAAACATTTGGATTGCTTTGAACTCAACATCTAGGGTGAGTGTTGTTAAGTGTCATAATGTCAGTGTACTGTGACTGTCGACTGTGGCTAGCGTGTCAGAGTACAGATTGTCCTTGTTTTCCAATTTCCATGTTTCAGTCCCTCAGGTATATAGGTTACTAATAACAACTCAAGCTGGGAAACTTGTCTCTGGGAGTTTAGATAAAAAATGGGTTTTTTTCAAATATCCAATCAAAATCGCACAGGGTTTTGATGGAGCTTCCTGTTGCCCTGGTACCCTTGAAGGTAAGGGACAGCATTAAGCTGATCAGATTGTGATGTTTATGTCTTATGTCCTGTGATTATCAAGTGTTTGTCCTGTCTTTGTTTATTGCCAGTGGTTTCCTCCCATTGGGCTGGCATACTGTCCTTTGGGTGAAATAACCTCAAGGGCAGTGTTAAACCCCAATCAAACAAATAAACATACCAACAAACAAATTAAAATCCTGGCCTTTAGAAACGGTTTATAGTCTAAATGATAATAAAACTTGAATTGCATCCATGTAAATTTATTTTTCAGACATGTAGTTAAATGACCACAGCCTTTAGATACTATGTAAACAAATGCTGTTTAAAATGCTCAAAATACTGTGACCTAATGGATTTCCCTCCTAGTAAAACCTCTTCTGACCATCAGTGGCACAGACCACTGAGCTGACAAAAGGATGTATATACATACATGTATATAGCCACTGATGATAGAGCAGACAATTGTTATGAGCAGCTGTTCTGTTTACATGTATGTATTGTATGAATATTATAATAAATGGACAATAGATAGTTGATAGAATAGAGGTGTTATTGTTCAACTCCAAGAGGTTGGTGGGAACTTTTTTTTGTATTGTGCTTTTTAAACCTAGGGATTACACCCAGTTCATATGCCTTTGTTTCACATCTTATTATTTCCCTGTCATTGTTTAATTCTGATGAATTCTGGCATCTTAACATTCACCTATTGGTTTGGCATAGTGTCAGGGGAGTGAATAATTATTACAGTGCAAACCAACAATCAAAGAATTCCAGTCTGCAGCACTTTATATGTATTTAGCAATGCAGGAATGTTAAATTATTTCACAACAGCGGGAAGCATTGCACATTTATTTTAAGGTCCTGTTACTGTTGCTTTTGTTGGAGTACATCATATAAGTGAAACACCGTTAAGCATATTGAACCTACCTTTTGAGTTTTATTCTAGTGTGAGCTCATAAGCATTTGGGCAGGTGGTTAGAGGGAGCTCAGAGCTAAAGGGGAACTGGAAGCCTAACTGTTTGTGGTGTCTGTATTGTACCTGTCATATCCTGTATTTTTTTACGTCTCGTTTTTTTTTTTTCCATTGGTGTGGAGGGTGGTTTCCTTCTGGCACATTGTCATATAAGTGAAATATCCTTCAGTACAACATTAAACCCCAATCAAACAAAAATAAGCATTTTGTTGGCTTGTCTTTTACAGGAATATTAAAATCTGGCCTTGGAAATGTAGGCATCTATTATAGTGCACAAGAACAGGAAAACTCTTTGCCTATAACGACTCACGATTAACACCTGTTCAGAAACAGTTTTTCTGTTTGTTTGTTTGATTGGGGTTTAACATCGTACTGAAGGATATTTCACTTATATGACGATGTGCCAGCCGGATAGGTGAAGGAAACCACCCACGACACCACTGGCAACAAACAAAAACAGGATGGGACAAATACAGGACAACAACAACTGGACGCGATAGAGACACCACAAACAGATCAGCTTCCTGTTCCCCTTTAGCTCTGCAGTGTTTCTGAGATGATGACTCATTGATAAAAGTTAATTTTCTTAAATGTGCAAGTCTGATTAATTTTTGGAAATTTTGTTTTTTGTTTTTAGAAACAGGTGATCGATGGTGTGGTGTTGTATGAGCAACTTGCCTTGTCTATAAGTCACCATACCAGCATGCCGAAGTGCACATACATCCCTCAGCTTGGGTGTCTATTTAGGACATACAGAAAGACAGACAAACAAAAATATATTAGACATAATATTATATTTTTTGTTGATGCGCCATTCAATATGAACCCTTATTTAGTGATTTATGTGAACATTGTGACAGTGTTTGTCTGTCACCCTGGTTTTGTCCCTGACTAAAATGTCAACTGGGTGGGGTACATTCTTCTGAAGACAAAAGTCAAATCAGACACTTTGCTGGTACCACTTTATCTCATCCATGGGCAGATGTGGTAAAGTCTCTAAAACAAAGACTCTTTCTTTCGTTTTGTTTGTCTGAAATTTTCTCTAAAAAATATTATTTCGCAGAACAGAATATCATTGAACTGTTTTCTAGTCAGGATGACATATAGTTTTCTTGCATGCACAATATTCATGGTCCACAGGGGCCGTAATTATCATTTATTGGTCTAGGACCTGCGGACCAGTGCAAATTTTGACTTGTTAGTTTGTTTCTCTCAGATGAGCCGAGATGACAGTATGCTGTGAACAAGAGTGATGTGGTTCTATTCCAGGGGTGGAAATGTTTAAAGTATTTTGTCAGACATTTATCCAATTTTGACTTGCAGGCCAATTAACACAATGTTAAATTGCGGAGATCTTTACAGGACTATCTTAATTTTTACCGGACATGTCCTGCAAATGTATTGTTACTTCCATCCCTGTATTAAATGGTATGATGTATGATGACTTTATTAATTGACATAGTTAGCATTATGTGAAGTTAAAATAACATAAACATGTAATAACCATTGCTTTGTCTTGGCATATTTTATATGTAAACTATTTATAGTCTCTGAGAGTTAAACTAGAACATGAGATGATGCTTGGCTTTTAGTTACTCGACATCCCTGTGACAGTGTTTTCTTTAAGTCTATATATAATATTAATTT
This sequence comes from Mopalia muscosa, assembly GCA_031763545.1. Taxonomy (NCBI): domain Eukaryota; kingdom Metazoa; phylum Mollusca; class Polyplacophora; order Chitonida; family Mopaliidae; genus Mopalia; species Mopalia muscosa. The sequence goes on from JARFOD010098260.1 coordinate 5,285, forward strand.
TACTTTCTTTTTTTTTTTAATAATACCTTCTTGTAGTTTGATTTTTTTTAAACCTTTCCCTCATATTTTGGTAAATACATATTTATCACATGTCAACACATGATTATTGACTTCTCTCTCTCTGTAGATTACCCTAGACAACTCAAGATTAAAATCTATTCAGAAACGCTAAAACCTTATGGGATTCATTGGTTAAATTAATCAACATTCCTTTGTGACTTACTTTGTATCTCATTGACATATTATGCCGTAGGGATATTGTCATCATGTCATCCGTCTGTTCATATGGAGGGCGTGAACAAGATATCAACCATACCACTTAACACAGGTGTTTCATATTTGGAAACACATTGGTGTTGTACTAAACTACATTCCTTACTAAAATCAGGCCATTTTAATCAAATCTCTGTGATAACACAGGTTTTTTTAAATTTAAGAAATGCGTCTTACGCTTGAATTTGGAATTTTATTGTTTATTCACCATACATATATTTGAAGTAGATAGGTATATGACAATGTGAGATAATGGCGGGAATAAAGTTCAACAAGAACTTGTTCTATCCCAGAGATTAGAATATGTAGATCGAATCGATTAATTAATGACCAGATGGTGCAAACAATTATAACATTCAAACAAAAATAGGTTAAATGTGTTCATATAGGTAATAACAAAACTAGACACATATACATATATATTCCTAAAAGGCAAACATACATATTCATATATATATATTTTAAATAAATGAAGAGAGAAAAATGTGCTTGCCTCCATCGGGAATCGAAGCCGGGACCTTTGGGTTACAGGCCCAACACTCTTTCCGACTGAGCTACAGAGGCTCCCGGAAAAGTGAGTCTTTTTCGACTTTTTGACTTTGACTTTGATTTTCCCCCTTCATAAATATATACTCAAAATATACACATATATACATGCACATACTCATGTTCCAAATATACACACATATACATGCACATATATATCTAATTATCTATACATATACAAACACACAGCTTACATACAAACACACATACATGTATATGTAAAGGCCAAGAAAGATCCGTCAAGTTGATATCATTTATATATATGTTAAAAAGTTAAACTGAACTTAAATTCATCCTTATTCTAAATGGGGTCATTCCAATCAAATATCTGGTTGGATAACCATAAGATTGAACTATTTCCATGATTAAAGTTGAGTTGCAGTGGATATAGTGACTGTTTTAGCTTGTTTCTCTTTAATTCCAACATTGATAAAGTACTTCCGATTGGATTAAGTGTCAGAGTCACACTTGCCTACCTACAGCCAACAATGTAGAAGCCATATCAGTTAGGTGCCTTTATATATCAGTGGCAGGAGTTTCTAGGGTCAGGACCTCTCTGACCCCAAGTGTTTAAAATGAGTTTAAATTGTTGAGGACTTTACGGTAGACTTGTAAGCTAATAGTGGATAGTTGAAACATGGGAAGGGTTTTCACAAAATTCCAGATTTGTGTGTATTGAGATCAGACTTCCGTTGTGCATCAGACTGACAGTGTAACCTTTAGAGTCCACAGTATCTAGCCTCTCTGAAGTGGGGGTGGGTTAATTATTCCAAAGAACTTTCCAGTTTTGTTGATAAATTTTTTATGCTATGACACAATTTTTTTTTTTCAATTGTTTAGGAGGATATGACATGACTTTTGAAACTGTACAATTCCATATCTACATAATTAGAAATACATAATATATATATCATGTATTACAGTAACAAATATTTTGAGGTATTTAGTATTTCCTTAACAGTCAGTAACAGATCTTGTACATGTATTCATGGTAAAAAATTTAAAAAAATTATAAAATAAAAAACAACTGCCTATGGGCTAAAAAGGGAATGCTTAAGCTTAGGCTAAGATATTTTTACTTGTTATAATATGTTTGTTTATGAAATCATATATTTTTCAGTTTATTTTGGCTCTTTTTATCCCTACTACATAATCTCAACTTAAACACTGCACCACTTATGGAACAAATTACCAACACCTATTTGAGTTATTGAATCAACATCCCTTTTTAAATCAAGATTAAAACTATACTTGCTTCAATCCATCCCACTGTGATAACTCCATATTCATCCAGACCCTTCTCAATTAATTAAAAACTACCAATAATAAATACTAGCTACCATGATACAGCTTAACCACAGTTTCAATAATTAATCTAGTTATATTTTAACCTAACAAATTATATATAATGATTTAATATTTTGGGATAGAACAGGCCCTCTTTGAGCTTTATTCCCTGCATGCTATTTTTTAAATTGTTCTTTTAATGCATTGTATATATATTATGATGCATTTATATCAAATTAAAAAATCAAATATTATTATAGCCTTGTTTAACATATAATACTTTATGACCTACATTTTGTTAAAAAAAATGTATTCATATATGAACCAAATAATATTGTCAATTTCATCACTTTATTTTTTGTTGATTAGATGAAGCAATACTCCTTTTGTTGCAAATAATGTACATCTCTATTACCTTACAAATTGTATCACTTGTTTGCTTTTAAATTTGCTTGGTAGTGTATTGGGATAGTCAAAATTAATTTTATAGTATGTGCTCATATCTTTTCAGGGAATCATATTATTTAGTTTGTACTAAATAATACCACCAAATACACAATTTGTATTACACATAATCACCACTTGCATTATAGGTATGCTTACATATACTGAGCCAATTACATTGTTTGGTAGGTATACAGGGTTATATATGGGTTAATTTAGATAGTACCTAATGTTCACAAGTCTGAGTTGTTTTATAGGTGAAAGGCGTAAATATTCTAAATAGCTGAGTATTATAAGCTCTTTTTATAATACAGGGAGTACACCATGGCAATATATATAATATATCTAAACATGGCATTTAGAATCAATCTAAGTTCTGTTTTTGGAGTTAGCACTTTACCTTGGCCTCTACGTAAGCATATTCCTAAACCTTAAACATGATGCTGTATACTGACATACTGGTTGTATTTAGATACAAATTATTAGGCTATTATTGACAGTACATAAAGGTGACAGAGGGTCTAGCATTAGGAACACTGGACTTTTGTTTCCATATCCTGTTGATCACAATTAATCTGTGTCCAGCACATCTCATTAAGTGCTGTAATGAACACCTTGTTGCGAGCATGCCCCTATCACAGGGTCAGTGGTATCTCAGAGTCAGAACCTCATGATAGAATTGGTGCCATTTTTAGTGTTCAGCTCATGTTAATGTTAAACTTTATCTGTAATGTTTTCTCTTATGCAATGGACTGACGTATGGCAGACAGAAATCTTCCACAAATGTCATGAATGGTGCTAGACCCTCACATTGGCTAACAATAATAAAATGCACAGTGAACTAAATGGGATCTGTACTTTCTTGCATTAAGGTGCACTACTGGCTTTATTATCATTTCTTCTAGGCCAAACATGGCGTTAATAATAACATGTTGACTGACTGCCTGTGCATGGCAAGTAACGCGAGAAGGTATGAGAAAAGCCAATCGTGCACCTAACTCCTTTCTTGTCATTACCAGATAAGCTGAATTTAAATTGTTACATACAAGGTAGTTAGCCCTATCTGGAATAACAATATACAGGGATATGGAACAGTAATATTTAACTTTGATTTACCAATAAAATCACAAATTCTCTTGCGGAGCGCCAGAATTGGAGATATGCTATATTGGTTTTCAAGTGAGGAAGACAGTGTGTTGCACGAAAATAACTAGATTTCACTTAAATATTTCTATTTTACAGCTGGTATCAGAAATATATGAAAAATTAAATACGTAATGTTTAATTCCAGAGAAAGTATCATTATAACTCGGAAAAAGTGCATTTAGGTAAAACAAATGACCTAATACTGGACTAGAAAAACCTTGTATTTGCAGATAAAAAAAACTGTCTACCGATTGAAGGAAGAGCAATCATTTGGTGTCTCAAATCATTTATAGCAGTTTTTAATTCACCCCCTTGAAAACCATGTTGATCCCCATGTAAGGCATGTTAATACTTGTCTTGTTTCATTCACAATTCAGATAAATTAATTTTTCAATTATTTTTTTTTTGCTGCAAAAACTGTGAAAATCAAGCAAATGGTATATTTTTTTAAAATTATTTTTGACCAAGTCATTGGGGGTATGAATGGATTCCCTTATACTTTTTTTTCTGCCTAACGGACATTGAATATCAATAGAGAAGAAGTTAATGCTTGTTCTTATATATTCACATTCTGATTATGTCAAATATTTATAGGTTTTAACGGCCCTTTAAAACAACAAAAACTCATGAAGGAGGGAGATTGTTGTGAGTTATACACAACACCATAGTATTGCACATGTCCATTGACAATTGTCCAGTTCACCAGTGCTCCGGACTCTTTGCAGAAACAGAGGAATGAGAACAATACCAAGTGCCTGATATTATGTGGATTGGGCTTGGATTTGGCCAAGCTACTCATCCCTGATATTGTTATCACAGGCCCTATATTTTATTGAAGGTTGGTTGGGCATACAAGGTTTCCTCCGTAATAAGGCTGTGTTCAGTGTGAAGTGGACAATCCATCGTCATATAAGTGAAATACCTTTGAGTACGACGTTAAACACCAATCAAACAAATAATTGGAAGCATAGCCAAATGATTTCATATGTGACTGTTACACATAACTAGGCCATGGCAGACCATTATTTTGTTGATCTAAATCTTTTGGTACTCAAACGAATGGAATAGGTCTGTGTAGTGATACTGGTATATTTTAACCCAGGTCTATTCTATAATATAGTATTGCATAGCTACAAGGGATTCTGATAGCCTTGGGGGATTCAGGGTAAATACCAGAATGCTGTCCTATAAAACATGTAGCCTGACCTAACATACAATACACTCTACCATCATAACATTCTCCGTAGATAACAACCTAATCTAACAACTTGAGATTTATATGGTGGCTTAGATTTACTGTTATAAACATTTATAGTCAAACAGCTAATCCTCCTCGCTAAAAAATGAATGCTGTCTTTGTTTTGTGGCAGTTTTATTTTGCCTCTTGTGATTGTCCATCTTTGTCTTTGTTTGTAGCCAGTGGTTCCAAGGGTGTTTTCTTTCAATAATTATACATCAGCATATCAGTGAAATAACCTTAACCCTTCATGCATGGAAAAGATTTCCACATCAGATTTTAGCACCAATTGGTTTTTCTGATTGATTTGGATCATTTGGGACATTTAAATGGAAAATCATCAAAATTTGAAAATCAGCTACATATGGTTACTAGAATAGCCTTTATGGGTTTGGAAGTGATGGGTACCCAGTTTAGAATTTTGGTGGGGGTAAAGTTTCTTTACTATAGTTACCCGTATGCATGAAAGGGTTAAGTACAGTATGAACACTCAATTAAAGCTTGTATTAGCGATTTAACCTTGTGTTAGTGACTAATACTCTTTCGAGCAACTGGCCCCTGGAATATACAGTTAAACTCCAATGCAACAAGCATTATATGGAGACAGGATTTCAAATGAACCGACTATCACCCTATAAAAGAGGGCCAATGTCTCACAGAAGTGAAATAACCTGAAGTAACCTGGATTAAAGCACTCAGACAATCCATTGTGGTATATGGGTATTAATTTTAATGGTTATATACTGACCAGCCAAAGCCATTGTTTCTAGTATATTTAACAATTCTCCCCTCTATGAACTGTAAAGGTTGATTAGCTAAATAAAAATTTACAGAGCTGCCAAATAATAAAATGACTTTGGTGGTGGATATGTGGTCATTTCTGACGTTTAACTTTTTTGTCAGGACTACATGGTTGACTGACCTCTGACCCGAATATCGTTTCAGTGTCTATTTATAGATAAGTAGGTCAGTGTCTTTTCACAAATCATATGCTTGGTTGATTATTACAATTTCTTACCTACTTGTCAGCGTACTCATTGATGGTTATTAGCCAGTCTTATTTCACAATTGCCCTTCATTCACAGGATTTTCTACCTCTATCATTGAAGCAACAGACAAGATGTCGATGGGATGTCCATACTGTCTTTATTTATTGCCAAAGGGACTTTTTTTTATCATATTCCTTCATTTTATGGAATTTTAACCAATATCTATATTAGTTAATTTGGTGCAACCCTAAAATGATTGGAGGACTTTCTACCTATATTCCTAAGTTTTAAAGGCTTTCAACCATTTGCGATTTAATTGATAATGTCTATCACCTCATGTGAAACATTTTCTACCTTTACTGCATTAGTTCGTGGGTTTTCTACCACTATCACCTTTTTATGTATTTTCTACCACTATCGCTTTATTTTATGTATTTTCTACCACTATCGCTTTATTTTATGTATTTTCTATCGCTTTATTTTATGTATTTTCTACCACTATCACTTTATTTTATGTATTTTCTACCACTATCGCTTTATTTTATGTATTTCTACCACTATCGCTTTATTCTATGAATTTCCTACAACTATTGCTTTATTTTAAGTATTTTCTACCACTATACGCTTTATTTTATGTATTTTCTACCATAATCGCTTTGTTTTATTTATTTTCTATCACTATCTCTTTATTCTATGGATTTTCTACAAGTATTGTGTTATTTCATGGATTTTCTGGTTGATTTGGTTGATACATCTTCACCCTTGATTTGAAACTCTATGAGTTGGTTTGATACATTTACTATCTCTATGATTTAGTTTGATACATTTACTATCTTTATGACTTGGTTTGATACATTTACTATCTTTATGACTTGGTTTGATACATTTACTATCTCTATGATTTAGTTTGATACATTTACTATCTCTATGACTTGGTTTGATACATTTACTATCTCTATGAGTTGATTTTAAGCATTTACTATCTCTATGACTTGGTTTGATACATTTACTATCTCTATGGCTTGGTTTGATACATTTACTATCTCTATGACTTGGTTTGATACATTTACTATCTCTATGACTTGGTTTGATACATTTACTGTCTCTATGGCTTGGTTTGATACATTTACTATCTCTATGGCTTGGTTTGATACATTTACAATCTCTATGGCTTGGTTTGATACATTTACTATCTCTATGACTTGGATTGATACAGTTGCAATTTTATTGCTTGGTATAATAGATTTTATACCTTGTGTGATTGAACTAAATCCTACTAATAGTTTTTCTTTTTGAGGTATGGCCCCATAAAAAGCATAGCTAGCGTACAATCTGTAAGTAGACGTTTTCCAGTTACAGTTGAGTATACAAAGTACACCAAATAAGAAAAAGAAGTCAAAAAGCATAAAATTTGTTTTTTTTTTCCATATACCTATTATTTCAATATTAATGAATGTTCTAGCAGATGGTTGCTTGAGAGCCTACTGTTGCCATGGTGCTCAAAAGGCTACATACAGACAGAAGGCGATCAGTTTTGTGATGGAAGTTTTTGTGTTGTCCATGTTTGTTGCTAGTGGTGCAGAGATTGGTTTCCTTTGCCCAATGTACTTACACTGTCATACAATATATAAGAGAAATAACATTAAGTACAGTTTTAAACCCCAATCAATTAAACAAACACAAGTTTTAGTTTTCTGTTTTTTGTTTTACCAATATCAACTTTATCAGGTATCTATAACATTACCAATATTTTGTGGAAATATTTTAAAAACAAGAATTGATTGTAAATTTTTTAACTGTTATTAATTTAATCAAGTCTGACACGAAACTTCCAGAAAAAATTGAACTAACGTTCTCTGAATGTTCATTGTTCTTTGTATTGTAGATAACGCTATTACATATCAAATATTATCAGAGACAATTCTCTGTAAATAAAAAATGCATTACAAATTGAACTGATTTCATCTGGATTTTCATTGTCTTATTTGGTTAAAATAAGTATTATAAAGAGCCTGTCAAGTGCCTCCATTATTCTGTGTTATTCTGTCCTGTTATTTAGATTCTCTGAGGCTAATTCTCACTGAAAATAAGTCCTGAGCACAGGTTCAACTGATATCACCTGGGATGAATCCTTAGGCATTTAACAGGTGTAAGCGATAAGCTAGTTAAGGTAGGGCTATACCTGGCTACATTAACTCACCTGTATAAAACCCATTTATCATACCTACGTTATTTAACGAGAAAAAAGTCCCAGGTAGCTCCAGGCATCAACAATGAAGGTTACAGGTTATGTTTTCTGTGTCCTTTTTTTAAGGGAACTGATTACTGTGTTTAAGGCTGAATGGATGTATAATCGGATAAAGGTTTGTATAAAGAGAAATGGTATGGCTTCACATATTGACCGGCTATCTCACTTCCTACATGTAAATATGTTTAATTGTACAAGGATAAAAGCGTTCAATGTGATAAGCCTATTATTAATATATTCTGCGTCATATCACTGAAACCAGTTTAAACAAACATGCATTTTGTCAATAATGTAAACAAAACATGACAGATTCTTTTGTTCCAAACAGGTTTTCATCTTGTTTTAAAATCAGGTTAGTTTTTTTTTACTGCATAACCAAGCAAGAGTGGTATAACAGAAATAGGAGTGGCTTTATAGAATTATTTATGCATGATAATGACATGTTCAATGTCTTGTAGGAAATTGGGAAATTGGTTTGTTGATGCTATTCCATTATCTCCCTCTGGGTTCAGTTAGGTATTTTAAGTTACCTTTCAATGAGCACCTATCAATCATTTATTTATTTACTAAATTTACTATACTTATTGCCTCATTATTGATTGAGTAATTGGATTCAGGAGACAGATGGGTTAATATATTATTTTTTTAGATAAAAGTAGTGAACTAAATTCATACCCTGGTTTGCAAATATTGTATTTAGTTGTGTTTTAGTGTGTTTCTTACTAGTACATAAGGTACCATCAGGTATATGAGCCAGTCACTAGTTGTGGCTCCAGAAATCGTGGGATGGTTTTTACGAGGTTTCCTCCCAGTTTTCCACCGTATTAAGGCTGTGTACAGTGTGAAGTGGACAATCCATTGTCATATAAGTGAAATACCCTCGAATACTACGTTAAACACCAATCAAACAAACAAACAAAAGTACATAAGGTAATGTACATAAATAAGTGTTCCCATCAAGAAATAAGGCGCAGTACATTGTGGACATATAAAAGGGATGATACATACATGATTTACTTGTAAGTGCAGGATTATAAATAGTGTCGGAAGAATGGAAGCAGTATTGCCCTGGTGCTCTCGAGGCTAAGGGGTGACATTAACAGATCTGTTTTGTGTATTCTGTCGTGTGATTGTCCTTAGTTTGTCCTGCCTTGTCTTTGTTACCAGTGATAGTGGGGGTTTCTTTTTGAGTGAAAAATAGTATGGCTTTAGCCTCAATCAAATAAAACAAAAATAAAGAAGTGTGTTTTGGAGTATATTGAACATAAATAGTGTATACAGCCGTGTCTGCCCGGTGTATTTTGGAGTTTTTTGAACATAAAATGTAAGTGTAATATGCCAACATTAGATTAAAACACGCATAGAAATTAAAATTCAATGCCCTGCTGCAACACAAAAACGCTTATAATTGTAAGAAAATGCTCCTGAAATTATTTTCATACACCTAAATTTCTACCAGGGTAGGCAGGTCTGTATTATATCTGTAGCAATAATAATAGTGTAGAATTGTACCATACATATATACATGTAGTGTACATAGAGTGTATCATATTCAGTTAAGCGAGATTGATCTCCCTCCTCATGCTCTCTGATATATAGACAGACTACAATATTACATTTTGATAAGATAGACAAATTAATAACACAAACATATCAGATGGACAAAAAAATGTATATGACCTAAGTGATACCTTCAAGGATTTTTAAGCAATAGAGGGAGACAAAAAAATGTAAAGAAAATTGTATGAGAAGTTATATTTATGTCATTAAAAAGACGAAGCTTTATCACTCAGTTTATTATACAGACCTCTTTTTTATACATCATCAACATAATAAGCATATATAACAGTGTGCCGAAATCTCTATTAAATTTTCTCACATTTTTGTTTTTTTTGTTTTGTTTTTTTGAGCGGACAGCTGCAGGTGCATTTGGCGTTCACTGTAATTAGGATCTTATCAACTTTGCTGTATTGTTTATGGTTAGGATAATTACTCACCAAGGTAGTGTGATATAGTACTTGTAGTTTCTTGCTGGAGGTCATAGGTTTTTGTCAAGGCTTTCATCTGACCTATATCTGTGGTAGGGCTATGTAAGTCCACCAACGATTAGTTCCACATCGACTTAATTATTCCCAAACCTCTGCTACTAGCAAGGGCTTGATTCTGTCAATAAGCGATATTATTGATGTTTTTTTGTGTTGTTATCTCTGCCTATGTATGCCAGTCTGTTTATTTAGTGACAATTTTTCAGTTTGTTTAATGAAATGTTCTTGAGGCATAAATCAAGCGAGTAAAGATTATTTCATGATCTTGGTGAAAAGCGGGATCTGCACATTTTCTCTTAATGTGCCATGTTTTGTATTGCCTTACTTGCTTTACTGTCTTTGAAAACCTTAACATATTAAGGGTCTTAAAGACACAATGAAAACGGTCTGATTACCATGAAGGTTTTGCATCCTGGTACCAGATGCCCATTCCACAAGGCAATTGTGGCCTAATTGTATCTCAAATCGTCATGACAACCAGTACTGAAGACGCTGTGTCCTTGTGGTAATTAACGTCAACTTAATTTTCTTTGTCATGTTTCTTGTTATTGTTTGGTGCCTGGCAAGTTGAGGGCATTTGCCTATATCAATTTAGTGGGTCTGAAATGAGTGAATAGACCTTTAGTATCTGTATGGATTAAAACCAACATATCCTAGAGCATGGCTGTGATAGGGAAACAGCCAATTGCATTGATTTGTAAATGGATTCTGTGCTGAGTTCAAAGAGCATTGCTTCATTGTAGTTCTGTAGCAATATCCAATTAAATTAAATCTCATCTTAAGTGTGGAAGAAAACCTTGATAATAATAATTTAGCTCTGTTATTGGCTTTGTTTTAGTTTGCATTGGAAGCATTTGTAGGCTAATTTTACAAAGTAGCTTGGGAATAAGATTTTAATATTGAGAATTTTTTTTAATATTTTTCTTTGTTCATAAGTCGAATGACAATAGCCGTTGGCCAAAATCAAAAACATTTAAAAGAAAGCTGCCTTTATTCCAAACTCCAAACTGGTCTTGGAGCCCATGGTTCAGTGGTTTGTGGGACGGACTTCTGCGCCTCCTAAAATATACCACTCATACACAGGAACGAGTTCCTATGTCAGCCTCAGGTATGTATGAGGAAGTAACCTGACATGGCTCTGACATTCCGGTTTCCTCGGTTTTCCACAATATTTAAGGCAGATTATGGAGTGGACAATCTGCCATCATATAAGTGAAATAGTGCAGTGTATGATGTTCTTCCCCAATGGAAAATGACTGTGGCTTGGTGGTTTCACTGGTTTGCGAGGATCGATCCAGTCTGTAGACCCTCAGGTATATGAGTCACGAGATGTGGCTGCG
>JARFOD010098271.1:9451-31565 GCA_031763545.1 Mopalia muscosa
CCTTCTGAAAATATTATACAATATTGAGAAATCCGGTTTTGTTGAAAAACAACTGGGGAAGTTTTTTGGATTAAATGCACAAACCATGTTTGGAAACCTAAGCAACTGTCTCATTTCTTGCCTCTGTCATCTTTAATATCACTTTGACTACTTCATAATAGTAATGCTGGCCGCCCGCGTCTTTCTCTTTTGTTGTTAATCACATAATATGTTTTCTTCGTCATTAAATCTATAATGAAGTATAATGGAATTAATGTTCATTTGCGAATGGTTATTGTTTGTTTTGGGCAAATTTAGGCTAAGGATTTTATAGAATAATCAAGTATAATGAAATTAATGTTGATTATTCTATAAAATCCTTAGCCTAAATTTGCCCCAAACAAACAATAACCATTCTCAAATGTGACTGCCTCTTACGGGCAAATTATAAATCTGGGACAAATGATGGGATACTCCAACAAAATTACCTTGCAGTAAAATGTATTTTTACATAATGGACAACCAGCGTAGATGGCTGTAAAGGGAAACGATCGACAAAAAAAATATGACAGTGATTTGAATTTGGCACATAAGTTTTTTTTCAACAATGGATTATCGGGAAAATAACTCCTGTTATTATAACTGATCTAAATCCATCAGGAAACCAATAATTTGGAGAAATCTTTGTTGATTAAATTCTATGTTTTTGTTCATTGAAGTTGTTCATGTTCTCATCGGCCCTTGGTCAGCTGTTTAATTGGCTTTTGTTCCAAATATTGACAGTCTTTGGCTGAGTATTCATGCCCGGATATAGTCATCCATTCCTGGAATACTGCGGAGAGTAATTAGTGTGCCACACTGGTCCGTTCACACCCTCTGAGCCATAGTGCGCGTAACCGGCTTTACTCTCGTACCCGACAGGAGACTGTACCGAATCGGCAACCGCCCGCAGACCTGTGGAAGAAAAAAATAAATTGATAATTTCAGCAAATAAAAACAGATTAAAAACGATTGATTCTTATAATAATTTGAGTAAAGATCAAATCAAGTATTTTACATAAATATTTTTTCTCACAGTTTATCAAAACTAGAAAACTAGAGAAGCAGCATGTTTTGGTCTTTTCTGCGGGGGTGGTATGATTTTAGGAGTAGAGTCCAGGACTTGGTGACTCCTCTAAGATCGTTTGAGGACGCGGTGCATTTTGTGAATGTAACGGAAATCCGGCTTTTATGGGGTCACACAGTCAACCCATAGGGTCGGCTTTAAAATGCATCAGTTGCCCTATACAGCGGTTGTGCTAAATTATTTGTGTAATCTGTTCTTATAAAGACGAGAAATGTTATATGTGATTGTTTTATTTTTTTGCTGTTGTCATAGTTAAAGTTAACATAATAAATCATTTTAGTGTCGTTAAAAGAATGTGTTATTTAGGAATATTGAATATTCATTTAATAATTTTATTCCTTTCCATAAAATATCCTCTGATCCTAACTTGTTATTCTACAAGTTTATGTATCTGTATCTTTCTGTCTAGTTGTCTGTCTGTATATATTTGTCTGACTGGTTGTCTGTCTGTGTATCTGTCTGACTGTGTGCGTGTCTGTCTGTCTGTTCCTGTATCTGTCTGTTTATTTGTTTCGTTTATTTAATAACTTAAATGAAGAGTTAAAGGCAAAATTTTCAATATATCACTGTACAATCTCAATAGCTCTTGGTCTACAAAACAAATTGATAGCTGAATCTCCGCCCATTGACACAACCATATGAAAATGTCAAGCTGTCGTGGGGGTCCGTTTTATTCACTATAAAATGACAATAAACCTGGATTTAGAAGATTAAAAATAAGAGTCTCTACATAGGTTATAAAATCTATCATCTGTTCGTTAAACTCTACAGACTTTGATAAGGCCCACCCAGACAGTCGGCTGTTGTGTCGCGAATGGTACCCATATAAATACGAAGTCTCGCCACAACAGATTGTGGTGATGGACAAAACTGAATCAGTGGAGATTTCAATGGAAGAGAGGCTTAGTGCTATATCACATTCTCTCATATAAATAAACCAACAGAGAACAGAGAGAAAGCGGGTCACAAATGCAACTATACAAAATACCTTTGTGGTTACCATAACACTTCATTCTACATGCAATGATAGTGCTGCCCCGTTCAATTCAGAGAACAAATTCAATTGTTGGTTTTTTTTCTCAATATTTGTTTCCAATTTATTGAAGCACAGCAATATGAGACATTTATGATTTTCAGCGATTCTATGCATTAAACAAATAAAACATAAAAACTTTTACTTTAAACTGTCAAACCACACGCTTTTCAAAATTAGCAATTTGATTTATTAACTGACAGTGGTAACCTAGCTAACGGCCTACAACAACATTGGAAAGCTATCTTGTTTCCTTCAAAATTTGACAAAAAACATATTTTTCAATGGTATACACTTGAACTAATTTCAATTATATTTATAAATTTCTGAATTTATCCATTTATAGAAGCAATAGTTTATGGCTGCTATCGATACATGCGTCATGTGTCATATAATCAGTAATCTGTATTTTTTCAGTAAGCTTTAGGGAATCGTCAACGATTATATTACCTTGGTCAGTTCTCTATGTTTAAATTAACAAACTATTAACTAAACCTATGTATTATTGATTAAACTTAAACGATTCTTACAAATATAAATATATATAGACTCTGGATTTCAGTCTTTCATACCTGCTCTGTTTTGATAAATTAGTTTAGCTTATAAACAAAATCCATTTACTGTAGGTGTTGGTGTAAACATTCGTTAAAAACTATTCTATACATACTATTCGTATTTATATTCATTGTTTCAAAAAAGTCTACAGTTTGTTTATTATAAGAAAGAGTCAATTTAAAATAAACCTGTAATCTATCCTAGGTACACATTGACTAGAAATGCGTGGGAAAACAAACAGGAACTCATCCAATGTTGGTTTGAAATGGCTCATACAAATTGGTCTATCAACTCACTAATCTGTTAAAGTGAACAAGTTCCATCTCCACGCACCATTAAATAAAAGACTTTCAGATAGCGTTGTTAAGCCGATAATTAAATCCACATGTGTGTAAATTAGTGCTGAGCACATTATTGGATTTTCTTTAAATTTACTGACGCGAAATAGGCACTTATTTATAATGTATTCTAATTTAAACTATTTTAAGTAATTTGTATGTGAAAACTACGCTGAAAAAAGTCTTATAATTTTAGTGGTAGTTCGTCAATTTATTTTTTAAAGTTGATGCGTAATAAACACTATATTTAGAAATAATAAACGCCACTGATTAAGCAAAACCAAATAATATGCACACAGTAGTTAAGTTTTAGGAAACCGTTTCTTTTTTGGGTGTGTGTGTGTGCGTCAAATTCTTTCATTGTTGTAAAATAAGTATTATTTAGGTTGTATTTTCTGTATTTAAAGTATATGCTTGCTTTCGGCATTATCATTATAATGTATATTATCGGGATAAATATAGAATTACGTTCAGACATTTCATGGCTTCATACAAACTATTTTCGTAGAATAGGTAATATTAGCATATTCTTTCACACTATTAACGTATTATTTTTAAACGGAAATCCCCGCAACAAACCGTATTTCTATGATAATAAAATTAACTTACTAAAACTGAACATGCTACTCATGGCTTTTCTTTCTAAAATTTAAAATAAATAACACAGTGTTAATGTTAAAGACAGTTTTTCTTTATCTTGCTCTTAAACGATACATTAACTACGTTTCCGCAATTAAGTGTGATTGCTTTATTACATACTTATTGTTGAAATGATAATCACTTTGACATATATATCTACTCGAGTATTAACCAGATATTTGTGAAGAAATAAATTGATTTACTGGCGGCAGTAAGCAAGGGGCAAACAAACAAAAATCATAAGAGCTCATTAGATTGAAGTTGACCAAATCGGAAAACGTCCAAATGAATTTGCACACATCTCTAAGAAAAGAAAACCCCAAAAGTACGAAAATAAAGACAATCAGAACTCATCACTAGTTGTACAGTGTTGTCTTATAGTCTGCTTAAGAGACAAATTATCAAAATCATAGCCAAATATATTAATGCATTCATTTATATCAATCTAAGTGGCCCAAGGTAATGTTTTAATTTAAGATTTTCTGATTATATAGTATCTGTACACAATATATATACATTAGTTATATATTTCAAGACGTCATTATCTACAGGAATCGGGCTGAACCGTCTTTGTCTCTCACTGATGTAACTTTCTCGAGTGTTACATAAATATCATCAATCATTAGTCCAAACTTACTGTGTTTATACGCTTTGTTTATACCACAGTACACCTGAGTCAGGAAGTATTTGTACATAGGTGTCGCATCTGACTGTCTGGTAAACGCAAAACCGCTGAGCAGCAAATGCAAGTATCTATTGTATATATATTTAGGCAATATTTTATCTTTATTCAAAGCGTCGTTTCTGTTCTGTGGGAATCAATTTCGTTCGACAAAATATCCCTGCAAAATAATTTTAAAATGTGTCCGTAACCTTGACAAAATGAAAGTAACTTGTAAGAATCTACAGATTTATAAGAACAGTTATCTATAAACTTTCCGCATTTGAAAGATTTTAAGCCTAATATATGTTAGATGTACTGTTGGTTGAATTATCTATCTTGGCTATTGTGAACAGTCGACTGGAGAAAGGTTTATGATTTATTTATTGATTTGTAATAGGGTATACAGTACCCTCGATTCATTTTATTTTTGTTACAATACTGTGTGTTATGAATTGTTTTTTAAAAGGAATCGTGTACATTGTTCTCCAATGAGTACATTCGAGAAAATGAATCAGGACTGGAATATTATTGTCCATCTTCTAAAGTAATTAAGGAAAGGGTGAATTACCAATTTCTATCCTATTTTTAGATTAATAGCTAGCTTTAATTTCTGTTATTACAAGTTAAATCCAAATATAGAATCTTAAATCAATAAAGCAAAATTAAAATTGATATTGGCGTGTCTCAGTCACATTATGTTCATCGGTTTTTAAAATGTATATTGTAGTACTTCGTACATAAAGACAGCACACTACAGTATCAGTAAGTGCTCTGCATTTTTCTTAATTTTATGCTAACATATTTAAAATAATATGTTTAATTAATCCACATCCCTGTCACAATGTGAGGGTCTCCTTGAATATTTATAAAATGTGTATAAATTGTGCAGAATTTGTGGCAGTTCTGCCGAGAGCCTATGCATCTCAGACGGTAAAAGCTCTAGCCCCGATAGCCAGATGCCAGAGTTCGAATCCCGGTGGAGGAAAGCAAACAGTTCTTTCTCTACATTAAGAAATACATATTTTCGAGATTTAAGTAAAATCAACCAAATTTCCTTATAAACACAATGTAAAGAACATGGTAACTGTATTTTGAAATCATGGGGAACAAACATAAGTTATTTGTATATGTAGTTAAGAACGGAAATATTTTGAGTTCTTCAGTAGGCATGTTGAGAACATGCTGTGCGGCAAGTAGTGCAGTTTCGGTATCCTCATGGAATAGCGAACTAATAATAACGAAATTGCTTTTGAAAAGATAATAAAACAAATACTGTGTAAAACTCCATGCCATTGTAAAGTTTTTGTTTAAAACGAGGGAAAGTGCATCCAGAGAACCGTTGCCTATTATACCGATCAACGAAATGTCAGCATCGTGACACTACACAATATAGAACAGTTTCAAAGCAGAAAAAGAGAATTACATTTGTCTTGGGGCCATTGTGCACGTGGTTACTGAACTCGGAGGTTTCCACAGTTGCCATGAAGTAGGCATCAAGTGGGTTGGTCTTGGGCCTGCGGTGGATTTGTTAGTTTTGGTGTCACCGGTTCCCAACTGACATGTTGTTGTTGTATCGAGTTACAATACTGACTGTTGACACTGAGTCGAGAGCTTGCACAAGTCAATCTAATGCTGCCGTTTGTAGGGCTTAGCCTCCGAATCCTAAAATTGGTTTATAGTTGGATGACTTGTTATTGGGTAATGACCAGTATTCTTGCCCGCTGATTAATTGACCGTTAAGTGATGTGTGTACATTAGTAAGATTCCACACATGTACAACATTCCACTGGTATGTGGAAAACTTGTACTTAATTCACTGCTTCGTCTGTCATTAACTGCGATGATGGACATGTAAATTTACTACTCTGTTGATTTTCGTGTATTCGTTTTCTAGTTTAATCATTTGACAAACGTGTTGGCTATATGGTTTATATATGGCCATTGATATTAAAATTAAACATATCAATAATCGAGATCTATATGTTTTAATGCCAAAACCTACATTACTTAATAATTGAGTACGCAGCCTACAGTTATTCACCCAAAATCCAGAAACAATCGATATTACCTCATACTACTAAAACGTTAGCATCAATATGACTTTAGTTGTAATTATAATACATTTACAGGTCTATCCAATAAAATCATATAGAACCATAGAAGTCAATACAGCATGTTTCATTTGCACTCGTGTGATTAACTTATTAAGTTTAACACAGTTGCGTAATTGAGTGAAGAAATTTAAACAGATCTTTTGAATTTTCTATAAAATGTTTTGTGACTTTAGCAGAGCTATAGGTGTGGTTGGAAACATGGTCGGCTCGCGGTAGGAGTTCTTGGCCACCCACTATGGCATATGGCTCTCATGTGGGCTTTAACGAACAAAACTCGACAGTAAGGGGTCTGCAGCTTCCATATAATGTAATGTATGAGATCAAATTCCCAGTAGATTCAAAACAATCGCAACCCATGTCCTTATTATGACCTTCTGGCTATTGTGACCCTACCGATACTAACTGTGTCATTATCGATTGATTATTGTCCGACAGGGATATAATATTTTATTGTTTGTCAGGGATTCAAATGTTTGCTTCATTGACAAATAAAAAAAAAATTATAAATGAAAAGAGCTTTCGTGTTTCACGTTTGGTATTAGAAGAGCTGGCATGTGAGTCTTTTGTAATATGACTAGATAGTATAGATAAAATCATACTTAAAAATGCAGAATATAACACAAAAAAAACGTATTTTAAGGAGGCATTAGGTGTGTTGTGTTAAAGCTATACAACTACGACTAAAATTTATCTCACTAGTCGTTTATCAAGGAAGTCTCAAACGTATTGTATTTTTATATTTTCTTCTCGAAACCAGATAAA
Organism: Mopalia muscosa; assembly: GCA_031763545.1. NCBI lineage: Eukaryota > Metazoa > Mollusca > Polyplacophora > Chitonida > Mopaliidae > Mopalia > Mopalia muscosa. Next base: position 16,662 of record JARFOD010098271.1, read on the forward strand.
CTTCAAATGATTGACTATATGTATACATACTTATTGAAGTTACTTGATCATTTACTTTGATAGTGGCTAAATACACTATTCCAATCCGTTGTTGTAATCAGCATTTCTATCGATTGTACATATATAATGACTGTAAAACTCTCATACAGGTGTATGTACCTGACTGTCATAAAGAAGTATATATATGTACTTGACTATCATACAGGTGTGTATAGGACTGTCATGCAGATGTGTATATGATTAGACTGTCGTAGACTAAACAGGTTTGTAGACCGGACTGTCATACAGATGTGTGTAACTGACCGTCATACTGTCCTGACTGGTACATGTCATACATATGTGTATATCAGACTGTAATGCAAGTGTACACAGGACTATACAGGTTTGTGTAACGGACTGTCGTACGGGTGCATGTACCTGACTGTCATACAGGTCTATATATCTGACTGTCATACAGGTGTATATACCTGACTGTCATACTGGTGTATATATCTGACTGTCATACAGGTGTATATACCTGACTGTCATAAAAGTGTATATAACACCTGGCTGCCATACAGGTTATATACCTGGCTGTCATACAGGTCTATATATCTGACGGTCATACAGGTATATACTTGACTGTGATACAGGCGTATATACCTGACTGTGATACAGGTGTATATACCTGACTGTCATAAAAGTGTATATATCTGACTGTCAAATGCATATACTGGACTATCATAAAGGTGTATGTACCTGAATGTCATACATATGTGTACATCAGATTGTCATGCACGTGTACACAGGACTATACAGGTTTGTGTAATAGACTGTCGTACAGGTACTATACCAGACTGACATGCAGGTCGATATATCTGACTGTCATACAGGTGTATATACCTGACTGTCCTACAGGTCTATATATCTGACTGTCATATAGTTGTATATATCAGACTGTCATACAGGTCTATATATCTGACTGTCATACAGGTTTATATACCTTACTGTCATACAGGTGTATATATCTGACTGCCACACAGGTCTATATATCTGACTGTCATACAGTTGTATATATCTGACTGTCACACAGGTCTATATATCTGACTGTCATATAGGTGTATATACCTGATTGTCATACAGGTGTATATACCTGATTGTCATACAGGTGTATATACCTGCCTGTCATACAGGTGTATATACCTCACTGTCATACAGGTGTATATACCTGACTGTCATACATGTGTATATTTCTGACTGTCAAAGGCGTATACTGGACTATAATATAGGTGTATGTACCTGACTGTCATAGCTATGTATACATATGTACCTCACTGTCATGCAGGTGTGTATATGACTGTCACACATGTGTGCATACCCGGCTGTCATACAGGTGTGTATATGACTGTCATACAGGAGAAAATATACAAAGAATGCCAGTTGGTAAGAGCACTGGAACTTGCTATACAGAGACACAGGTTTTAATCCCAGCGGAGGGAGACAAAGTTATATTTCTCTACAATAAATATATATGATGATTATATATGCTAGACTCATTACAACTGATACGTTCTTCGTGTAATAAAATATTTTTTTTTAGTCTAAATTTGTAATTATCGAGGGTCCGAGGGTCCATACAGCTATGTTTAAATTTCAAATTAATGATTGAGTTTCCTATCCAATCAACCAATTCCTTTATATTTTATAAATCATATAAATGTAAAATAAGAGATTACATGACTTAAATAGGGAAATTGTATCATGAAATTATACCATATATTTATAACGAAGGATCTTATGCGCTGACGTATAATGCGAATTAAATTAAATTCAGGTGTAAACTTAACATGTAATAAAACATTGATCTCATGATGTTTTAAATATTGGGTTCTCGCTTGGAATCTGTTCACTTGTTCTTGCTGTTAATTTGTTGGATTATGTTTTTCCAATAAGCTTGTCGTATTAAAGCAATACAATTTTAGGATTCTGAAAATGCACATGCAAATTTGCACAATTCTTTCAAGTGGAAATCAAATTATACTGCAAAGCTAAGGAAGTTGGTTTTGGCGAAGAAATTGTTGCATTTATATCTATTTTACAAAAGGAGTACCAAAAACATAACTTGGTTGGTCGTTTAATCATATTATAAACGATTAAAGTAAGCTATTGTTGGATAGGAAAATATCTTCAAGCTTAACATAGTCATAACAAAATCATATGTATTTTCGTTATTTTGGGATAACGCTTTCTAAGTTTGAACAGATTCAGAAAATTGTGCAGGTTGAAACCCCTCAGAGTTAGGCACCTTTGAGGGTCGTGGGTTCGATTCCCGGACGGGTTTCAACCTGCACAATTTTCTTAACTATAATCTGTTGAAACTAAGAAAGCGTTGTTGCAAAATAAAGAAAATACTGTTAAACTTCCGTTTCTAAAAAACACAACAAATATCTACAGTATCTCAATGGTCTACATAACTTCTTTTAGTGTATAATGTTCGATATATATGCTTAAAATTAAGAATTCACCCTTAACAATTAACACTTGTTAATTTGTTGTTAGTGGGAAGCATTATGAGCAATGCTCACAGCTCCCATGGCAATAAACATTGCATTAAAAAAAAAAAAAAAAAATACTGGCCACTTCCAGTCAATCTGTCATTCGTATTTGGCTTTTTTTTCCAAGTTGACAATCTTAATCTTATGCCTCTTAATCTTCCACAATATTTTGGTTCTTTGGGGATACCGCTTTATAGTTGATACTGCATAAAAGTTTAAAGATTCCAGTGTGATTTGAAATACATGCTATTTCACAGTGCATGTCTATATGTGTTTCTTCAGTCCTCAAATATTGTCATCAAAGCTACCTAAGTGATTATCACATGGGATTATCTTTGTCAATGTCTGATTCTCTATTTGTTTCTTTACTCATACAGTAGTGTTATGTTATTTTAAGACGGTTGTTTGACATTCCATGTAAATAAGTAAGATGCTATGTTTGTTTAAGTATTTGTCTTTACCTATTTGTATACATGCCTAAATTTTTGTGATGAGGGTTTGATCAATAAACCGAAACCTGATCAATGACTTTATAATCATTATTCCGAATTGTTACTTTACTTTACTATGTTAAACTCATCAGTGATAGTCATCATAATTTACGTGTACCTAATTATACAATCTCTGGATAACCACTTCTTATTTTGTCATAGAATACAACGTTTTGGTACTTATGCCTGTATCGCCATCAGTTGTCATCAAATTATACTCACTATACCGATTGGTTGTAAATTGAATAGATATCAAGGTATATCCCTTTGAACGGTCATATTTAAAAGATCGATTGTGGTTAATGTCTTGCATTATTTATATACCAGTATTATCTCATGATACACGTCTGATATAAAACAACAAAAAAAAAACAATTCATATACGCTGTTCTACATCGTCTATATACTTGTAAATTCAAGCAAAATAGTTATACTTTAAATAATAAATAAAAAAATTATTTAACATTAATTTTGTTCAAATAAGCATAATATAATAATAGAATACAAATTTCTTAAGAGTAAAAAATAACTACACAAAATTTGTCTTTTTGTTATTCAACTGTTTGGGCACGTGGCCCATTCGAACTGCGACTAAATCGGTCCCTTTTCCCCTACCTACTTAAATAGGTTATTTAAATTGAGTTTAATTTTACCATCATCATGAATAATAACTTACCAGCTTGGGCTAGGTCAACGGGTTCAGTTTTATTTGGGAGAGCTGATGCGAAATGGCACTGGTCGCTGGAAACTGTGCCTAGAGCTGAGCCGGCTGTTATATGTCGCTGGCCAGACCATGTGTTTGATAAGTGTTCTCTGTCATACATACTAACAGGTAGGCCGGAATACGCGGCTAGGTGAGAATAGTCATTGTTCATTTGGGTCATTGAACAACTGGACGGATACCTGCTCCCAAAACTACAGCTTAACTGAGATCCGGTCGAATGTTGCTGTGAAGGAACTTGCATAAGATTAGGCGAATGTTGCAGAGCAGTTCCCATAGCTGCTGGAGAAAGCATGGCGGATGTGTCGTAAGATTGGCTGGTGTTCACTGCACAAGCCATATTCATTTGGTTCATGGCGTTGTTTTGGGAGTGCAAAATGTCATAATGGGCACCGAGCATTGGGGACGCAGCGGTCATTCCCATTCCGTTCATCATACCGAAAGGACGAAGAGCTTGACACTTTCGGCGAAATCCTCTTGGGCGCCTCCTAAATGAACCTTCTTCGAACATAAACTCTGCGGCAGGATCAATGGTCCAATAATGTCCCTTGCCAGGTCTACCGAACCCTTTAGGTAACTTAATAAAGCATTCGTTCAGTGAGAGATTGTGTCTCACCGAGTTTTTCCAGCCTTGATATGTGCCTCGAAAGAATGGAAACCTGGTCTGAAGAAATTGATAAATCTCGTTCAATGTACACATTTTTCTCGGTGTGGCTTGGATCGCCATTGCAATAAGAGCTATATAAGAATACGGAGGTTTCTCCTGTCTGCGAATCCCAGCCCCAGCCTTTTTTCCCTTGCCTCCGTCAGTGTCACTATTTGTCGTTGTTGTAGAGGGAAGGCATGTCTCTTCTTGGGGGTCTTTATCATGTGTTGTAAGTTTGGGAGGCGAACAAGCGACGTGCTGTGAAATTCCGTCCATGTGCGCCATAAACGGTTTCTCGGCTTTACACGAAGCGATTGTATCCATCATATTGTCGCTGTATGAATATTGCTGTTAATAATCGGTGAAACACTCCAAAGTATTTACATGACAAGTTATCAAATCATTCGTATGTACCAATTAGTAGGTACCAGAATATGTTTCTCTCGCAGTTCTTTTTGTGACTGATTACTGTCCTCTGAAACATTTGCTTAAGTACAGCAGTTGTCAGCGATCTCGGACTTGTATTTCGTCTAATATCAGATCACGTGGGGTAACAAATGCACCCTGTGATACGAAACAGTGGTAATTTTATACGCTCGTGCCACCAAGGCGATTCTGACGCTGATTCCTAGCAACTGCTGGATGAGTCCAATTCGGACCAATAGGGGTGCTTCTAGCAATCATAGGCGCTATCCAGCTTCAGTGCCAATAAGGATAAAAAGTTTTCTTACTGCTAAATATGCACCCTTCCTACATATTTGTCTTCCCTAAGCTCTGCCGCGAAAAAGTTTAATCGAAAGTTGAGTCCCCTAAAGGTAACAAAATGATTCTTAAAGGGTTGAAGTAATGATGGCGAGCCTCTAATTGAGCCTCCCACATCGCTTTAGTTAGTGACACCGCGGAGGGAGGAGCTTCGGAGCCATCCAGCCAAGTCTGTTGATTCAGTTGGTAATACCATAAATACGCTGGCGGTAGGATCGGAAACCGGAACAAAGGCCAGTAAGTGGAAAGCTGCAGGGGAAAATAATAGAGAAATTCATAGCGGGGAAATGTTTGGCATATGGGACGGAAACTGAATTATGTTTTTTTGCTAGTCGGTTTGACCTGATCGGCGCGTGAGGCACAGACGACGGCCGGCGACACAACATTCCTGCAATCTCGACCCCCGGGGAATCGGTGCACGCAACCTTTGTAAAAATATAAACACACATTCTCTTCGACTTATGATAAATACGTTCCAGTGTCTTGTATGTATATGGCATTTAGTCCGTATCAATATCTGTCAAAGATTAGCGATTTTCCACTTCATAAAAAAATGTCTGGAGATCCGATCATGTAAATCAAGATCAATAGACATTTTTATATACGTGGAGCATTTGTATTCCACTAACAGCTTGACAACAGAAATCATGGACCATTTTGTAAAATTTTACATTAATATAAAATTATGATTTATCGTTTTGAGAGAGTGTTAAAAAACAGAATCCATCATATTCTGTTGATTTTTGTGTGGTATCTGTTAAAATGACTTTTGAACATATTAATAAGGTGCAATATTCTTCAAGATACGATTGGTCCATTGATAGGTTTTTGACGTCATGCTCAAGGGTATTTCACAGTAGAGATACCATTGATACCCTTTGAACTTACTGCCCTAAGCCGGAAGGCTTGTTCAATATAAGAAAATATATTCTTGAAACAAAAAAATCGCATTATAAAGGATGTTTACAAATTATAGTCAGCTTTAAAAATCAGAATATGCTGTAATGGTGAGATGCGCAAGGGATATCTTAAATAACTAAGGATTATCGTCGCGATATGCACCAATGGTTCGAAACAGTTGATTTGGAAGTAGGATTGTTGAAACATATTTCGGTAAACTGTTTATTTGTTGTAGCTTTTTTGTAGTATATGAGGTTATTTGCCGACTATTTTTACGCAATGTTAAACATTTCCTAAAATACCCTCCCAACAGAAAAACGAAAAAAAAAAAAAAAAAATCTGTCGACATTTCTAACCACGCCTTTATAAAATTCCAATCTGAGTTCAAGGGTGGCTGTCATAGGCTCGACGACACATTGTGCTTGAGGCGAGTTATTGACATGGGTAGATAGGAGCACTTTTTTTTCTGACACTGGTTCCGTATCAGATTTCCATCGCCACACACGAGGATGAAATTCAACTGTTCGAGATTCTGAAGTTCTTAAATCTTCACTAACTCCAACAACTGTTGGAAAAGTTCAAGTGTAGGTACGTTCACAACTCAGATTTACGGAAGGACAACACTTACCCCGGATGGGGGCTTAATTCACAGAATAACATAAATCATTTCGTCAGTTGGTCCACATTTAATGTCTTCGGCTTTTTTTAACGTCTGTTCTTAGCTTAAACGATTGGGTTCAACTTAATGATTCTACGTGAAAGCGCAGTGGGATTAGCGTATTAGAAAATCAAAACAATCTAAAAAAAGAAACGGATATCCAATAACATCTTGAAATTAATTGATTTGGATTTGACTTGATGCTTTATTCCCAAGAAAGGAAAGAAAGTCGTAAAAGATAGTAATGACAGGAATGAAGTATGGAAATGACTCTCCTTGAGGTTAAAGAACATTAAACATTATCAATTTAAATAATAAAATAAAGTGAAATTGACATTTCGAGCTAAGTACTTATTTTTTTCAGCTTTTATGCATCGATGACAGGAGATGAATATATATTTTTCAAAAAAATGAAATATTGTGACACTCATTTGTATTCTTACAAGTGTACTAAAATAATTCGTATGGTTATTAAGGACACCTTGCTTATTATAATGTTAACCCTATCCAAACAGGCTTTAATAGTACTGTTTCTCTCCGAGGCACACTGGATGTGTATCAGTGCAACAACAGCACTTTTGATATGGGATAAAGCCATTTTAAGGGTGTAAAATAAACTGAATTTTGCTTGATTTGTATTATTGTCTTCATCTAGGACGTAAGGAGTGCCTAAATAACCACATACTTGCTGTACATAATCGGAGGATTTTGTCTAGTTTGTTACTGGCCTAGAGTTAGGCCACTTCTGGGTAATATTTAAAAAAATCGAGTTATTGGAATCATGACTCCACACTGTCTCACTCACACAATCATACATTGCAAATATTGTTATGGTTCATAACTCATTGTTTCAATGTCAAGATATAAAGAGTTAAATGAACAGATAATCATCAGGGGCCATTTGTTAATCTTTTGGATAACGTTGCGTAACAAATATAATGTCGTGATGTTCGATTTATTTATGACGATACGCCATTTACCAGGCTAATGATGATTTAAGTAATACAGGCGTTGATAGTCCCGCGTAGAACTGATTTACAACACAAGCAAGTGGTTTCTGCAACAATATGTGTATTATTCACCTCATGCACTGTCTTCTACCCCACCCCCTCCTCCTCTCTCCAGAAATGGAACCAGTGTTTCACAAATAAACTCGTCCGCAACTTGTCAAGCTCTCAATCGTTTATTATCTAAACACAAAATGCTTTGCTGTGAAGTCATTGATAGCAAGAGCCATAACTTTTTGTTATTATAGAATTATTTGATCAGCAAACCGAATAGAGAATAGCAAAACATGAGTAAAGTTTCGTCTCCCTGGCAGTTATCAGACAGACAGGTTGGATTTAAATTTATTTTACGCAGCTGTGAGTTAAGAGGACAAAAACCAAAGAGGACCTCTGATTGGCTAACAGAGCTTTTACACAACCCGATCCAGAAGCCCACCAGATAGTGATTTACGGACCTAAACAAATTCATGTATGAATGTTGGTTAATCAAAATCGATGAATCATCTCCTGTGTTATATGAATTCCCAGATATGCATTTCTAAAATTCTTAGTTGCCATTTGTGATGGTTAACATACAGACATCTCGAGATAAATAATGACCATTTACATGGGGTGTAAAGTTTCAATAAATATGCAACCATCAGGATATTTGGTATTGGCTAGGCCTAAATCAGGCTACAAATTTTCATTTCCGCGATATAAAAGAGAATTGGTGTTACAACCTGTCTTCTATCACAATCAAGTAGGTGTTAATGTTTTCCAGTCTTCAGTGCTATTAATAAGGGTTGAAAACACAACAAAAGGTCGTGCTAAAATTGTGAGGTTTGAAGCAAAAGTGCTATTAAACTCTAAGGATTCTTAGTTTTCCACTGAAAGCCACTTAACGATTGAGTAATCCAGAATCCAATAGTTCCACTGATAATCTAAAATTCGACGCATTATTTTGCCATAGTAAAGAGACCTGTCCAAGCATATATGTATTCTAAATGAACACACATAAATACATTGCAAAATTACACAAAAGAAAACTGCTTTATAGGTTATATCTCCCCAATAATCATACAAACATAGCAGTTAAAACATTACTTGGAATTATCTAAACAAGACCAAATCTTGAGTCCCTGGCTAAATCTGGGTTTAATCTGCGCACAGAGAAAGCTTCTTCGAACAATGCGATTGTACCACACAGCTCATCAAAGAGTTAATAATTTAACTGGGATGAGTATACATACTCTTGATCATCCCAGATTTAACGCATCAGGCAGATTTAGCAGTCATGGACCTATATAAATTCATTAGAGGTCCTAACATGAGTGTGAGTTAGAATTAGGTTTTGGGTGTTGTTTACTTTGCGTAATTAAATTTTTACCAACATAATCCAAGTTCGTTAAGTGGCATGTAGAAGTTGGATAGCACATAACAAGTAAGAATTTATTATGGATAGCAACTCCTTGGTTTTATTGGGCACAGTCACACATTTCTATCTTATTCAAAGGTTTGAAAATAATCAAAGTTTCAACCTGTGCATGATAATTTATAGCCAATAGAACTTCTGTATACATGTATTTGGAAAGTCCTCTCCTAAGTATTACTAAAAATCCACTCATTGTGGCTGCCAATTGCGCTGAATATTGCTGACTTAATTATCAACCGATAAAGTTTTTACATCTTTTTCTTAGCATTAATGAAAAATCCAACTTTAAAATTAATAATTGTGCAAGGAATGTGTGTTTGTTTTGATAAATTCTCGGACATTATTTTTATCAATCCTATATATAACTGTACATGTCCCTACTATACATTCACTGTTAACGATGGCAAAGTATATCTGGAATATTCCGTCAAAATGAAGTTTTTATTCTTCGATGTTGCACTTTTTGCGTACTAGATTGACTTTTACTACATTGAGTTTAATATAATTACAATGTATGCATTTGTTGTATTGATTTCATACAACCTACTATATACTTAATTGTTGTGCATCCATTTGTAATATCTTCATTCTGTTTATTTCTAAAGTTTCTGATTTGATTTATTTGTTTAAATTGTAAGTAATTTTTTTTATATTAAAAAGGAAAGCAGCACAAAAAGTGTAACATGGATGTTAGCCACAGCACCAACAATGAAATTTACAGTCGAATATTTTTCTCAGTTATTTCGCTTAAATAATTGTTTGTCCGAAAAACATAAAAACAAAATTCATATGATAATGCCTATATTTGTTGGTGATTGAAGTTAATTCATATGGTTAAAAGAGCAGTTTCATCATTATATATCCATAGACTAATTATTGGAATGGTCATAGTTTTCAACCATGTTTATACCATCCGAATACTGAATCCTACGAAATCCGTTTACGTTTAAAATCGCACAGATTTCACTACAATTGAGATTTTATAAAAGTTAGATTTTTCTTATTGATTTATTATCCCAAAGAAGAAAGTTTGTTTGTCGTAACAGTTATAACACTCCAATCGCCTTATACCATGTACAATCTACCTCACTACTTTCTCTCGAGATGTCTGTAGGTTATACTACACATTCATCATTGGTGCTGGCGCGAGTTTATTTATTATTGAATGGTTCGGACCGTGTCCGAGTATTATGGTGCATGCCCCGCGTCGACTTGCATGAAGCCTGGAAGTTGTCAGTACTTAAGCTAGGAGACAAGCGCTTTCGCTTCATCGAGGCTCAGTATACCGTCAGTCACGCTAGGTTTTTAAGAGCAATCCTAATTTTCATTTATTTGTTTTTTCTTTCATGGTTTTTGACGACTGGAAGTTTTGGCAGAAGAACATCCGATGTAGAGCTGAGCTGGTCATTGTGAACCTTTCCTTCGTTGTCTTGATTCTTTTTTTGATGTATTATTATCTGGGAGGGCGTGATACCGTCGTCCTGACTGGAGGCTCTGGGGGCACGACACGGTTACAGGTTTCCAGAGGTTGTTCCCACTGGGTTTGTCTCTGGTTTTTCCTGGGCGGCCTTCCGGGACGTGGAAGGTCTACTCTTGTTTTTTCGTTTCTGTTGATTGCATTTCGATTTTTTGTATAGCGCGGCTGGTGGTCACTACTTGGGCAATTCTATGTGAAATAAACTATGGGACATGCTGAAATGATAAATGATTTGTGTTCGTTTGAGCTATAGTGAATTAGAACACAAATGTACCTAAAACAACCCGAGATTATGATCTGTTAGGAGATTTGTGTGTAGGGGGTTTATCTAGAATATCATAAGATTTTTACATTAACAACCACCCTGTGTCAATGTGATTACATAATCTGACTAGTATAATCACAATGCACATTATAAAAGCAGTGCATTTCGACCAGTGTGTGCTAAACCTTTGTCACTGCTCATATTGGCCTAGCCCAGCAGAGTACCTATCTTTTTTAATCATGTTGTGCATATTATAACTTTTTTAAGACCACGACAATTTGAAATACATTGTTTTACAGCCATAATCATTTAATTTCTCTTGGCGAAAGTTGTAACCAAATACAATATCTGCGATTTTGAAGATATTTTGATGAATTTGCCTTTTCTGTTGTGTTTTTTTTTTTTTTCAGATATTTTTTTTTTTTACGTAATTCCGTTAGTTTTTAACCTTGTTACATTCCATAAACAGACGTTCGATTACTTTTTACTTATTTAATTTTGTACAAAGATGGCATTTATCATTTAAAATAATTGCGAATTGATGGCGGAATCGGTTTGTGGAATAGACTTCGCGATTAATCGTATACGCTGTGTTCAAGAAACTACATATAATTATGATTCCCAGTAGCCTAAGTATTATGCTACAATATAAATTGTTAAGATGTTAATTCCGTCCAAAATCGTTTCAATTTCCGTATAGTCGTTATTTGTATATCTACAGCCTCGTCGATCGCTTCATAATGTATTTTACAACCCTTTTTTGGAATTCAGTATCTAGCCAATATAATTAGGAAATACGATTGTTCAGCTGTTATTTATGTCTTTAACTAATCTATAATAGTCTTGAAATGTACCTGTTCTATAAATATATATATTGTCTTTCTACTTTATCAAATAATTTAAGCAGTCCATTCCCAATATGGTTCTACTTAATATATACAATGTTGCAGCTAAAACGATTGTAAGATAAGAAACAACCACTTGAAATATTTATTAAATTAATTAGGTTTGTGGCTAATATCATCACTATTTTTCGGAACTACGTGTATGCTTAATAAACTTATACCAATATTAAAAGAAACCTCTATCCAAACTCGGTATTACATAGCTTGACTTTTAAAATATCTTTCGACCTTACCAGGATTGTGTTGTCTAAATCATTAATACCTAATAATACAGCCTATTTTGTGTTGCGGATGTGTACCGTTTTCATCTTAGAGATTTAAGCGGTTGCATAAAGTATCTGCCATTGATCATCCTCAATCCATCATTCTAATAATCGTCAATAATAACCGTTCGTCTTATATTATAATTTTTATATTCCATACAAATGTATAGAGAATAGATGCCATTTCATTAATGATATCTCAGGTGAGACTCAGCGGTAGGAAAATGTCGGTCAGTTTTGTATTTCACATATTGGTCATGTCAGTGATTGTTCCTATAGGTGTAAAGGTTCGAAGCCATTAAACACTCAATTCTAGTTTCAATTTAAAAAAAGTGTTGTATACATGGTTTAAATTGGCGATGCTATGAAATTCTGCAGTGAATATTGATTGTAAGCTTGGGCTTATCCAGAAAATATATATCGATATAGACATTTATAAAGAACGATTGCCCCACATTAATATAAACAATTCTGTACACGTGGTGACTAAAATTCCTTGAAACGTGATAACAGGGAAATTTATTGTCAGGATGTATACATCAAGTTAAAATGAATATGTTAATCTATAGCCATTAAATGAAGTGGTACATGTTATATGTCCATAGGCGAGATGAGTAACCGTCCAAAGTGCAGGAAACTGATAGGATTTTTGTTCTGTAAAACACATGCTGTAAACAGTGGTACAGAAAATTACAAATTTCAATTAGGGTTATGCTACAACATGTAAATACCTGATTTTTTGTATTAACCTTATATGGACATTAGAGGCCCAACTTAAACACCTCCCCTTCCTTCAATTTCATGAATGAATTGTCTAATGCCAACTACTACGAAACATTGCATTTTAATTCAACAATTGTATTTTCGAAGCTACAATCTTAAACTTTTCTTCCGTGAATTTGAAACGATGTGGATATCTGGTATTTTCGTTATTTTGGGATAACACTTTCTTAGTTTAAACAGATTCCAATTCAGACAATTTTGCAGGTTGAAACCCGTCCGGGAATCAGTCAAACCCACGCCCCTTAGAGTTAGGCACTGAATCGCCAACAGTAAATGTCGGCCACCTAGACCACTCATCCACCTGGCCTTCTACACACTGTGCCTATAACTCTGAAGGTCGTGGGTTCGATTCCCGGACGAGTTTCAATCTGCAAATTGTTCTGAACTGGAATCTGTTAAAAACTTAGAAAGTGTTTTTCCAAAATAACGAAAATACTTTTCATCTTCACTTTTTAAAAGACACAAAAAGTATTCATATCACAACTTCGTTAATACTCCCGATTTCGGACGGAACTCGCTTGTATATATTATCTCTACATTCTAAATCTATTGTAGCAATTAATTTTAATTAAATATATTACACCCCAAGCCCCAACCCAAAGGAGTTATTTTTTCACATGGAACCACAAGTCTAAATATGGCGCAGTAATCTCTGATTGGTCCAATAAAAAAGTCGATGGACGATAATGACCTCAATATCTTACCTTTATAATGATACATTTCTCACATCAATAATTGTCCTAAACATGATATAACGACTGCGATGCATCTTCCAATTTATTTTTCAAACTCATCTGTTTTAAAATTTTACCAGACATACAAGTAAATCCCAGAAAAATCTATGAGTTCCATTGATTTGGCATTTGCTATATTATAAGTCAAATTTTGTGCAAAATGATGTGTTTGACAAAGTGATGGCGTATTGCGTCACTGCAAAGATATCAACACTGTGTGTGTGTGTTGTGTGATTGGTAACCATTAGGAAATACTGTAAATGTACAGCGTGGGTAAAGGTTTATCTGACCATAGCCCTTGCAGTAGGTTCACAATAACTATGGCCTATGTATTTCCAAACGATGAAGAGACCCAAGGCTATATAAGGTGGTAATTGTGGTACTCGTGTTTGCGTAAAGTAACCATCTACATGTTGGTATTAGTTATTCTGTATATACTCTCATTAAGTATGTTAAATGAATACCATTTATGCTCACATACTTTCTGTAATGACAACGGAATCACTATAAGTGAAATGATTTGAGTTATGCTGTTAACCAGTACAAATCTAATAAAGGTATTCATGTATTTTTATTTTCTCGTTATTATTATTTTATTTGCTGCATGGGCTGTGGCATAGGTCGCCCAAAATATTGGCGGAAATTATGAATTAATGCGCTATGGCCTGGCATTGCCTACGAGAGTTGTCTTAGTTTCGTCCACTATAGAAACTCTCGCGAGAATACGATTTACCTCTGGCTAACCGCCATTTACAAGGTTGTATAAAGTAGCATAGTAACAATGACAGGTCCTGGTAGTGTGCATATTCTGGTTCAGCTAAAACCTGTCTGAAGACACCAATATAAACGGCTAATCACATAGAAAATGTCTACACATAATATCGTGGGCAGGAGCATCGGATTTATCATTGTGGCCTTTCTAAAAAAATATGTTAGACTTTCTCAATATATTCAGCAAGTTTTAAGTTTAACGTAAACACACATACATACCAAAACTAGTTTATTTGAATAAATACCGAATATCGTGTTCGCTACATATGTATTACGTACTTTGTATACTTTCTAAGTGTAGAGAATCAAAATTGTGCCTCCACCAATATTCGAACTTGTGTCTCTAGCAAGCAGGACTAGCTCTCTAACCGAGTGATGTACAGAGGCTCACATTAGAACTGTCACGAGTTTGCGTCGGATCCTCCATACGGGCACATAGACACAGGGCCCCCAGATTTGTACATTTCTAAAAGATAAATTACCAACCGACCGATCGATCAATCGATCAATCAATCAATCAATCAATCAATCAATCAATCAATCAATCAATCAATCAATCAATCAATCAATCAA
>JARFOD010098272.1:0-16836 GCA_031763545.1 Mopalia muscosa
ATGATTGCTTTAGTTAGACAATCGTGTTTGTCACATTTGAGTTTCAGTTCCTCGGTGACAAACATTATCGCAACTGCAATGAATATTGCAGAAAATATACAGTAGGCCAATTTCATTGGATTTTGGTGTTGCTTATTAAACAGAAAGGTACCTCAATGTTCAAGCTGATTTCAGTTTTTTTGCATTTGTTATTTTAAAGATATATGCCTGTATTTTATTTGTCCCAAAGTTAGAAAAACGGAGAAGGAACTATGGTGGCATGTGGTTAAAAAGCACAACGACTTCAACATGGTAGTAATTGGAAGCTTGCAAAAAACACGTTTTAGGACGCCGATATTCCACAAAACATTAGCTCCATATTTTTACATAGAATTATATTTAAAAGATTTATTTCTAATTTATTGTTATATACATAATTGAAGAGCGTTTTTAAACTAAACTTGTCTACTAAGGGTTACTGTCCAGGGATGCTTGTATTTGTGCAGCGACAAACTGCAGCTGTTTACAAAATTTTCTTTCTTTACATTTCTAAAACATATATAGTATAAACACATCTTTAAATACGCTGCGTTGTATATGGAGATAATATTTTGCAAAACAAAAGTTTTCAAAAGTGAAATATCCCGATCAAAAAAAAAATAGCTTTTTCTGTTTAAGCTTCCATTTACCATAATGTTAAAATGGTTGATTTTTTTTAACCACATGAAGCACTATGCTGATATTCAAATAGTTCGTTCTCCGTTGTTCTGAATTTGGGACCATTGAAATAATACAAGCATATATATATTTTCTTTCGCTTTAACATGATAGAGATAAGCATGCCAACAATCATCTGAATCATGCGCATATTGTTTTGCCATTTCGGTTTTACTCTCTTCTATAGATTATATATACGGCTTATACATAATGCTCCAGGGTCCGTATTCAATAACAGAATTAGGTTTAATTTATTGTCGTTTTTAGAGCAATACATCTCCACCAGAATTTCCTTCGCATGATATAACGCATCGATGACGCTACAATTTTTATGAAGTAAAGTCATCGAAATGTGAAAAAGTAGCCAGCAATCTACAGGTGATCGTGAGGTTTCCTCAGCCAACACCTTTTTTATAGGAGGTTTTCCTCACACGCTTATGTATCTCCGCGAAACATGAGGATTTATGCTGAGTTCAATCCATGTGACTGGGCTGTGACAAGTGTACAAGTGAAACTCTTTTGAGCATACATGGTATAAAATAGTACGTATGAATTGTATCTAATAATTGTCTTTCTTTGCCGCAGGAAGTCAGACTTCGAACACACAATCTCGGGCATGAACACAGATGCAAAAATGATATAGTCTATTAATGTCAATATGTTTAATACCTAAAGCACACTGCCAGTCTCTGCTTTGGGCAAATAACTTCTCTGGAACGAGATTGTTTCATTAATCTTCCCCAACCAACTCGGAAACTTGCTCAAACTATTCCCTACTTAATCTCATGTACGGTTGAAATTTTTCTGCATCCATGCAAAGTTCTTGGACGAGATGATTGTAGGTCCCACACTGACTTCTCCGTTGGATGTCGTGAATCCAGCACCGTTGTTTCTTTTTTACCCTTTTCTTTCTTTGAAGGACAGTAAAAGCAGCCGCCGTAATTATTAGAGTTTCCTGTAGATCAACAAGCTGTAATACTTTGATGTGACGGGGGCCTTCATGTCGGGGAGAAAGACCAGATGCCCTACGGGCAAGCGGATATAAGAAACATAAAAAACGTATCCGCAACCGCACAAGTGGAAACACAAAAACGCATCCGTGTCCGCATCCGTACCACTGGAAACACAACAGACGCAACCTTCTCCGTACCCGCATCCGCGCCCGCATCCGTACCAATGAATTTTTAGTTCTGGGTTAGGTTTAATACTAAACCTAACCCTAAACCTAACCCTTATACTAACTATAAAGAACAACAGAACAAGAAATGAAAATGCTACAGTGTTTGTGGGCCTGACAACAGTTACAACGTTTCGCAGATTTTTTTTTTTTGCAATCGAATCCTTCAAGGTCTTCTTTAGAGCATAGAGCATACGAAAGGACATATACACGAAGTCTTCGGTATCAAGCAATGTTCTAATTTTCTCAATTTCTATATATTTATTCGATTTATATAATGCCGGAATTCACTCATCGCCGAAAATATTTGTATTTTTGTGTTTGATATGAATTTTAACGCTGTAGTTAAAATTTTGACAAAATGGGTTTATGAGAAATAAAAATGAACAATAAACTGTGAATCGCTCTTCTCCTTTGTAAAACAATGGTATTCCTCCAGGTATAAATCCCCTAGAAACTTACTACACAGAGGGGTCTTTACCTAGATATTTCAGAAAGAAACCAAGAAAGCTTATTCTTGTTTGCCCATATATGTATACTAATGTTTATGACTGAAGTTTTTACACTGCGTATTGGACATTGTGTACGAGGTTGAATCTCAATCATGGAAACAAACACATCTTTTTACTTATGTCGATTTTATAAACCTACATATTTAGAACTAAACAGATAAAATGTAGGTTAATAACTATCGATCAAGTGAATATCTAATTTGCAACAGACATTATTAGCGCCACTGATCTAATTGCAGGTGCGTGGAGGAATTACTATGCCTCTCTATGGACTTGAAACATCGTTAATAATTTACAGGGCGCTTACCTTAGGATTATGCTTTTGATACGTAGTTGCTTTAGAACTATAGATCAATTAGCTAACAAAGACCTAAGACGTATAGTATAACAAATACTATAACAAAGATTTCATTCAGCTTAAATTCGATATTCCATTTTGTTTGTTTCACCATTTTGTATCCCTCAGTTGACCATGTGGTTTTCACACAAACTTGAAGCATTAGAGTAAATAGGCGCCATTTGAATCATTTGACTTTCTCGCACCACTTTCAATGAATCAATTATTCTAAGCGCATTCAACGTACTAAGCCGCATTAAAACAAAAAACGAAAGAGAAGCTACAGTAGCTACAATATTTTTCTTATTTTAGAATACAACGTTTTTAGCTTGTACATATTATGTTTGTTGAAGCCTGTCCATGATTCGAAACCGCGTTTGAAATATTCAATCCACTATTCATATAAGATTAGAAATCGACTTGTAGCGGTTGGATTCTGATTGATTTATTGTTTTTATGCCACATTGAGCGGTGTTTGAGCTCCGCCATCGTTTTTTGTCCGGTTCTTGAAAGTAACTTCAGAGTTGCCTGTCTTTTCAGAATTCGCTTTTCTCACATCCAGATATAGTTTAGGAAAATCCGACAATACAAGTCCGAGAAGAATGAAAAGTAACAAAAACAAGCCGATCGACCCAGAGACACGGGCAGAAACTCTGGGATCAGAGGAAGACTCATAGCGACTTTTGATTCTGGATATATTACCCTTATAGATGTGGAGATCGGTTAAAATACTAGCGATAAATTCATCGGAATCAAACACCTGTGCACGTTTACATCTACATCGGCACAATGTTTTTCTTTTGAAGCTTATCGGGTTAGCGGATGTGCTAGAAGTTCCTTTGAGTCCATGGGACACCGTTTGTGAAGCTGCATGATGACCTTCATCCACAGTCGACTGTTCCAGGTAAGAGGATGTTGTATGCGTGTTTGGCAGTTGAGTGACGTTAACTACGTTGTTAGCGTTTGTAGATCCGGCCGAGCGTTGGGATATTGCCGTATAGGTTGTCTGTATGAGGTCCAAGTTTGATGATGAAAACCAAGTCGAATGTGAACTACCTGTGTTTAAGTTGTCTGATGGAATTGTAGTTGGAAGAATGGTTTTCGTCGTTAGCATATCTGAACAAGACGAATTGTCCAATAGTTCTCCTGACAATAGTTCTCCTGACAAAATAACAAAAAAGCAGAAAATGTAGTTCTAGTAAATTAAGGTGTAACAAAAATGGCTTATTGGAATTGTTTTTAGAAGAGTGGAAACATTGATTTTGTCATCCATTTTATTTGGTTAATTATAGCCTTTGCTGGCAAGAAAACATGGTTATTTTGTACATAATATTGGCCGTTTAACATTTCATTTGACACTATGAGAACCGTTAGGAAAACAGTTAATTCAGAAAGACAGCACGCACATGCCAATTTGGAGAAACTGTCAAACCAACAGACTTAAGTTTAAAAAAAAAAAGTAGTTTATTATTTTAGCGACGCTATGTTAAGGAAGAGGTTCCACGCACTACCTTTTTGCAGTTGGAATCGAAATGGTAATTTATGGACCAATTTAGTTGTGGCACAAACCACCATTAGGTAATCTGTCTCTGAATCAACGTGTTTTGAAAACTTTCAAATTGTGGGTACATTACACCTTATTATGGTGCCATCAAAAAGACATAGGAAAACAATTTTTTTCTACAATGAACTTGTTATAACCACTTACTAAGCCGTTATAACGAGATAAAAAGTCGTTAAAACCACTTAGTAACTGCCAATTTGGACCAAGGGATCGATAGATTGTTATTTTACTTGGTGCTAAAGGGTATTTCACTTATATGATGGCGCTGTATTCCCCAAAACAACTGACACAAGTATAACCAAGATATAAAGCGTTTTCATATAGCTGGAATGTTAATTTTCCTCCATTGTTCAGAAAAGACAGCATTGCTTCCCTTCAAACAAACTACCCTAAGCCAGAGGGCGCCATGAGATTGAACCCAGGACCTGACAGGACGTCTCTCCACTAACGCAGGTTAATGATAAAATATAACTACTTCTCTTAGCAACAAACCAAGGTTGATCCTTAAAATGAAGGGAAACTGATGCATTTTGATTGGTAGATTAAGAAGCTATAACGACTTATTATGTCGTCATAACGACTCAATTGTGGACAAGTCTATTTTTTCCATGTACTTTTACGGCTCCATATCTAACCGATTGTGTTTGTTGTCGATCATTGAAAAAATTATGTGATGGCTATGTGTGGCAATTGAATAGTTTATTTAAATTTTCTTCGTAGTATTGTAGTGTGTTGTATGGCATAGGCTTATGTATTTCATAACACGACAGCAACGAAGGTTTTTAATATTTACCATCAATTTCGACCTCACAAAGTGTTAGATCCTCGATTCTAGGAATTGATATTGTAACGTGTCGTCCACGTAGAGGGTTTGAACACGGTGCATGAATAGCCAAGGGTGGAAAAGTGTCATGGTTTCTGTAACAGAGCTTCTCGTATCTGTCCACGTCTTTGTCTGTAGACACATAGACTTCAAATCCGGATAATCTGTAAGCACCTAGAAAAAGTGTTCACAATCTAAAAAATTTAAATGATAATTATTTGGAATACTTTTATGATAAATATTTTCTAGGTTCCTCACACTTGAAAGACTTTTTGTTACAAATAAAACCTGGTTACTGTTTTAAGGATACTCTAACACCCCTACAGAGTGTTTTTACATTTCGCCGTTTTAGTTCTAAACTACTGTGAATTTTGCAACACATGTTGATATATTCTGAATCGTCTTTTTCTGCAGAACAATAAAAAGTAAATTATTGTTTTTTTAAATTTACGGAAAAAGTATTTTGCATTAAAAGTAAATTTAGGCTCCCTCTTTTTCAAATTGCTACTTCTTTTATACCATTCACGTCAACTGTTCAACTTTACATCAATGTATAACGATTATAATTATGAACCAAGACACGGCCATTCAGTTTTTTCATGTTTGTCCTTGGTTTTTTGCAATATTGCAAAAATGTGCAAAAAACGTACGGGACACAGAAAAATGAAGGTAGAGAAAATGGGTAAAATGTAGTTCTGATGTATTTTACGACAGTTTTT
Organism: Mopalia muscosa; assembly: GCA_031763545.1. NCBI lineage: Eukaryota > Metazoa > Mollusca > Polyplacophora > Chitonida > Mopaliidae > Mopalia > Mopalia muscosa. Next base: position 5,829 of record JARFOD010098272.1, read on the forward strand.
TCTTTGAAGTAATGCAATCTTGTTTTTTCACAATGTTTATAATATCGAATTTAGTCATTCTATGTTTTACAAATAATTAGGTATCTATATTATGAAATATACCAGTTTTTCTATAAAATTGAGAAGAGCTGACCGTGTCAAATGTTAGTTGAATTCCATTTAAGCTGTGATCAATCTCTTAATAGACTAGCACCAATCAACCACACGTGGCGTCAGTGCTCAATTTGCAATACACGGAAACTGGTAATATGCGTATATGCACAGCGGTGAGAAAATAAAAAGTGGGTTCTGGCCCACTTCTTCCTGTGCCCTGGCCCACTTCTTCCTGGGCCCTCCCCACACCCAAAGGAGGGCCCCAGCATACATACATATCTGCCCTGGAGGGCTACCAATAGGCATCCAGAGAAGGGTGCCCCACCTCCCTGGGTGCCCCCCAACCAAAGCGGATATAAATTTGTGTTATAACAGCGCATTTTTTGTCAGGGCTACCACAGTTTCGGCTACAATTTTGTTGCTGCCCAAATCTCCCAACATTCCGAGCTCATTTTTGTCTATACGCTACCACAATTTCGGCTACCATTTTTCGGGTTGCCCAAATTTCCAAAATATCGTATTTATGGGATGCGGGATACCACAGCTTCGGCTACCATTTTGTCGTTGCTCTTTTCTTATGGTGAACGTTTCACAGACAAAACAATTGCACAGTTTCACCTACCATTGTCGATGCTCTATTGGTATGGTGGGTGTTTCGCAGACAAAACAGTTGGGCTCGGGGTGGGGAGCGGCAATTCTTGTATGAATGTTTTGGTAACGGCTACCATTTTGTTGTTGCCCAATAAGAGAAACAGTAGCCAAGACAAACCGATCAACTATGGCATAGTAGACCAAGACATACCGAGCAACCGAAGAAACATGCTAGAGCTACGCCATATAGAAGAGGTGCCCTGGCTTTGCGTTTTCTTGTTTTTCGTGTCCGACAGCCAATTGTTGCTCGTCCCGACAGGGCCGAAAGCGTTGGCGCGCATCGGTTCCAGGTCGTCGCGACCACCTTCCAAACGAAGAAAGCGGCAAGGCAGATGTATGTCCATGTTTGGGACGCCTTTGCCATTTCCCGGAGGTCCATACCCGTCTCCGTCTGTTCGTCGCATGTTGCCTGCACCTCCTCCACTGTTTCCTCTATCTCTTCCTGGAGCTCATCGAGAAGCTAGCTTGCGGTGTCGTCACGCTGGGCCAACTCCTCCACAAGAAGGCCGGTAGCTTGCTCCACGCCGGACTACTTGCCCAAGGCGTAGAAGTTTTCGACAGTCTGGGGCCACAGCTAGGGAGTGCAAGAGGCTTTGCCGCCCGGCATGCGACGGCTCTAGAGAACCCCCACCCGACGGCTCGGCCGACTCGTCCTGCCAGATCTTGTAGAGCTTCGTGGACCCGATGCCAAAGCGCTTTTTCGCATCGGTCGCAGGCAGCTTGTCTCGGAGGGCCTGGATTTCTGGGATCTAGTCCAGAAATTGTTTTCCTGTCGTGGAAACCTGTCCCGTACTCCCCCCTGCTGCAGGATCAGGAAAGTGCTCTGCAGTGTTTGGTATCTTGCTATGCAGGGGTGGGAAAGTGCGGTGCTTGGCATCTTGCTGTGCAGTGCTTTGAAAGCGATTGGACACCTGCTTTGTATAGCACAATGAAGCTGGTTCGCAAACGAGGCAGCCCGCCGCGCTTCCCATTTCACAAATTCCTAAAACTGCGAGAAGAGTACGACAATTGGCCGAGCTGGTCTGGGAGACGCGCGAGGACCTAAACCGCGCGAGAAGTGGTGGCGAAGCAGTTGCAGAACAACGAACAACATTTCTATGGCATATCGGGAAGAGACGGCAAAAAGGTGGAAGGCGTGAGGCCTTGGATACCTGTACGCTGTGGCGCACCGCGGGATAGGGTTGTTCTGCTTGCCCGGCGGGGTCGCGGTAGTCTAGACGGCGGTGGTGCCAGGGTGGCCAGAGGGTCTTTTTCTTTGTGTGATGGCCAAATAGGTTGAACAAAGCCCTTTTACGTTGGAGCTGGTGGCTCACACACCAACGCAAGCAATCACACGGAAACGCAGACCAACGCAAAAAAAAAATCCCCAATAGCAATGGGTGACATAGGAGGAAAGTGCGCGGGGTGGGGGCTTGCCACTGGCTTGCCGCGGGGGCAACAAAGCGACGAGAAGAAGTAGAGTGCATCCAAGCCGCCGTTGCGGAAGTCCACAGCCGTAGAAAGCAATAGAAGGCGTATTGGGCGCGTTTGGTGATTGGTATATACGCCCGCGATATGGAGATAGTCCGCAAAGAGGCAGCGCGCCACGTTTTCGGTTCGAGCTTTTCCAGAAGGAGCACCTAAAACAAGCGCCCCTAGAAACCTACAGAGATGTGTATCCAAACGAGGTCTAGAGTCCCGCTTGGCGACAATACAAGACACGGCCGAAAAGTTGTTGGCATGGGAGTTTGCGGAGCTCTACGCCGTGGGATATCATGGGGCCGAATTGTTCTGCGCCCCCCGATGGTGGATGTGCACTCGTCTACGCTTTAGGAGCTTGTTGCAGGGCAGCAGGTAGACGAGCCACGGCGATGGGGGACAGGCAGGCCTTCTTCTGCGGCGTTGTTCAGGTGGCAGAGCAGGGGAGCGCGCACCTTTCGCAGCGCCTCGATTCCGCCAAGCGTTTCGACCTCTTTCTCGAGAAAGTGGCCATATGTCGGCGTTTTCACGTCCTTCGTGGGTTGTCCATCCTCGCCGACCGGAACCAGGGAAAGGACCGTGCGGTGCGCGCCGCGTAAGTTCGTCGAAGAGTGTCGCCGGCAGAAGTATTCGAGTGGCAAGTCGAACGCCTTCTTAGTAAACTGTGGTTTCGTGGCGGGGCCTCCTGCAGTATGGCGCGTTGCTCGGCCTCAAGCTGTGCCGCTGCAATGTCCCTGTGCTACTTTTCCCTTTCGGCAAGGGTCTGGAGGAATGCCAGGCGCCGGGGGTCTGGGGCAGCAGCAACGCGGATCAGGTTTCAAGAGATCGTGCGTAGACTGGAATACCCTGGTCGTGTTTATCTCGACCTCTAGCTCGCCAACGGTGGAAGCCAGAATGTCGTTCTACCGCATATGTCCGTGTTCGACTCGAAGAAGTCGGCGCACTCATAGAGCACCATTTCAGCCCACACACCACAAGCCTCCTCATCTGCGCCAGACCGCAACACAATTCTCGACTTTGTTTGCCTGTCCATTCCGTCGGTATTCAGGACCATCCATTTGCAGCGACAGTGCTCTCAAGATATTGGTGAACACCGACAGCGTAGGAAAGCACGTTTGTACTTGGGTGCGAACGAGCACAGCCGGCAACACTGTCTGAGCGAAGCTATACAACAAGGTCGTGTCGAACTGCGAGGCGGACGAGGTTCGCGAGCCGATCGGCGGGCACCTGGCCGACTGCCCGAACAAGCATCTGCGGCGCACTTTCTTGCATGCCGATGTACAGGGCCAGGGGTGCACACGCGTCGAAGTATCCCTGTATGCCGTGGGCGGGACCTTTCTGCTGGCACTGCTGTCGAGGTTGTGGAAGAGGCCTTTGCCACGAGGTTTTCTTTTTGGTCGGTGTCGAACTCGATCCAGGCGAAGGTTTCCCGGATGGCACTGCCCTCGGTGTTCTCTTGGGCTGTAAAGATGTGGACTAGGTTCGCTTGTATGTGGCCGCCGCTGTTGTGGTCCCCCATACTCTCGCGCACGGCAGTTGATATCTGCGCGACAATGTTCTCGTCTCCGGTTATGCAAAAAAGACACCAGCCACGGGCCGTGCAGTCCTCGTGGCGCAGGTAGCGTAGACGTATACGTCGTTGACGTACGTCGGAAGACCCAGGAGGGGGCGCAGGTGCATGAGGACCAGGTAGCCTGCCAGATAATCGACCTTGGCGATGTCTGTCACAAGATTGCTATCGTGCGCGTTCTCGAGGAGAAGGTGGGCTGCCAAGGCTTTTTTGGACCGCAGACCCATGGTCTGGAAGGTTGCTTGCACTGCCATTTTGGTAGCTCTTCTTTGTATGGTATTGCTTTGGTTGCCCTATATGGCTTAGTCTTATTCGAAGTTTTGGGAAACCAAAAAGGTCGGAGGCTGCCCGGCCGACGCGGGAAAGGTCTTGGCTGCCATATTTCTTGCCGTTCTTGTTTTTTCTACTCTGGTTTGCCTGTTGCTCGGCAACGCGGCCCCTCCCTGTTGTGCTGTGCCTTTCGGCATCTTGTTGCAGGGGCAACAGGGCCGCTTCGGCTAGGCTTTTCTTTGCTTGCTCTGCTTCGGCTCGGTCTTGTTCTGCGTCAGCTCTTGCTTGTTCTGTGTCGGCCTGGGCCTATTCTGCGCGGGTGTATGTCCCTACCCTGGCCCTTGTGTCGAGACACTTGTGCGAGAGTGTGTTCTACCGTCCCGTGTGTTTCCACACTTGTGCGCGAGTGCGTGTCCCTTGTGTCGACACTTGTGCGCCGGTGTGTGCCCCTACCCTGGCCCTTGTGTCTCAACACCTGTGCACGGGTGTGTGTGTTGCGCAGCAACATCCCTGGCCCTTGTGTCTTGACACTTGTGCTCGGGTGTGTCCCTACCCTGTCTTTGTGCTAGTGCTGGTGTGCGTGCCTACCATTGGATCCCCAAAATGGTAGCCGAAACTGCGTTAGCCTATACGCAAAAATACCCTATATGTTCTGACTGTATGGACAACCCGAAAAATGTGGTAGCTGTGTTGGCCCGCAACCCAAAAATTACGCTATATATTGGAAATTTGAGCAACCCGAAAAATGGTAGCCGAAGCTGTGGTAGCTCGCAAACCAAAAAAACGCTATATATTGGAAATTTGGGGCAACCCGAAAAATGGTAGCCGAAACTGTGGTAGCCTATAAACAAAAATGCGCTATATGTTCTGTCTGTATGGGAAACAACAAAATGGTAGCCCAAATTATGGAAGCGTATACGCAAAAATGCGCTCGGACTGTTGGGAGATTTCGGCAGCAAGAAAATAGTAGCCAAAACTGTGGTAGCCTTAACCTAAAATGCGCTATTATAACACAGTTTTGTATTTGAGTTTGGTTTGTTTGTTTGATTGGTGTTCAACGTCGTACTCAAGGGTATTTCACTTATATGAGGACGGACAAAAATACAGGACATCACAAACAAATCTGCTTCCCGTTACTCTTTAGCTCTGTGAACACCAAGGTAACAGCAAATCAACCTCTTTTCTCGCCTCTTACAATCGACCGAGGAAGTATCCTACATGGCCCACCCGCTCCCTCACGGGCAAGAAACTACCAACTTATATTAAACATAAGTATATTCATGGGTTATATCAGCCATTGCTCTATGTTTCTAATCTCTTACCGCGTGCTTTTTCTGACCATGATTTGTGTTTATATAGTCGACTGTTGTACTCACATTTGACTGAGTTGCATGTTCCGTCTCGATTTAATACCATCAATGAGTAAATCATAAAAACATTTTGTAGGTCTACCGTCCACCATGGTCGGCTCTCTTGCGTGGTGTGAGTGCATTTATGCTGAAATATATCTGTACCATTGACACCATCAACAGCATAGGTGGAATAATATTTCTTGTACATCGATGACTGCTCAGTGGGCTTATCCAAAGCCACATTTTCTGCGAAAGGAAACAACGTTAGTAAGAAAAAATTTTGATAGTTTGCAAATATCGATTATTCTTTATAGTTATGTGATTTTAGAAAGACGTCAATGCGACTGACACGGTCGATGGCTTCTTTAGAAGGTCATCTAAATGGGCGGTGTGGTTAGTTAGTACTCAAGGGTATTTCACCTATCTGACGACGGACACAAATACAGAACATCACAAACAAATCTGCTTCCCGTTACCCTTTATCTCTGCGAAAACCAGGGCAACCTCTCTTCTCGCCTCTTACGATCGACGGAGGAAACCGAGGGAGTATTTTGCAGGGCCATGGCCCACCCGCTCCCTCACGGGGCTAATCATTTAGGGCTTCTGCCCAGTTTTCTCACAAGACTTACGAAAATTGGGATTTAATTATATTGATCAGACGTCGGCTAAATAAATATTTCAGTAAAGTCCAATTTGAAAAGGTCGACATTGAAATGTCCAATAAGCGAGAGATTTCTGTCTGACTGGCCATGTAAAAGAACTTAAGGGTTTTATAAAATGGGTAAATGGCCAAATTGTGATTCAGTATAATATACCCGTCTATTAAACGTTATCGTAAATGACTATCTCGAAAAATACTTGGCAGCCTTGCTGCCAAAGAGCTCGCCTGTTCCGCCAATAAAAAGGAATGAATTCCTTTTGCCGTAAAAGTAAAAATGCAAAATGATTTATTATCTATGCATAAAGACCGTTGCGAGTAATAAATATGCATGTTACGGTGCAGCACGTAATTGTTTGTTTGTTTGATTGGTGTTTAACGTCGTACTCAAGGGTATTTCACTTATATGACGACGGACAAAAATATTGAACATCACAAACAAATCTGCTTCCCATCACCCTTTAGCTCTGAGAACACCAGGGTAACGGAAAGCAACCTCTTTTCTCGCCTCTTACGAGCACGTAATTAGCTGAACAGATAATGACCGTCTTCCGACATGTTGTTTGACATTTGTCCACAATTTCAGGACGATTGGGCTATTCAATTTAGAGTTATGGTGTTTAATGCAAATTTACTTGAAACGATTGTTAAAGTAATTAATATGCATATAATAAGCTGAACAGATAATATCCCTTTCCTCTCATAATGTGTTGCCTTAAAGTTAAAAATGCAAAATGATTTATCATCTATGCATAGAGCCCGTTAAGAGTAATTAATATCCATGTAATTAGCTGAACTGATAATGACCTTCTCCCCCAATGTTGTGTGACATTTGCCCAAAATTTCAAGACGATTGGGCTATTCAATTTAGAGTTATGTTGTTTAAATCAAATTTAATTGAAAAGCTTCTTAAAGTAATTAATATACATATAATGATCTGAACAGATAATATCCCTCCCCTCTCATTGTGTGACATTCACACACAATTTTAGGACAAACGAGCTATTCAATTTGGAGATATGGTGTTTAAGGCAAATTTAATTGAAAAGCTCGTGAAAATAATTAATATGCATATATTGGCTGAACAGATAATATTAATCTCCTCTTATGTTGTGTGACATTTACTCAAAATTTTAGGAAAATCGGGCTTCTCAATTTGGAAACACGTCTTTAACGTAAATTTAATTAAAAAGCTTGTCAAAATAATTAATATGCATAGATTAGCTGAACAGACAATGTCCCTCTCCACTCATGGTTTATTCCAATTTCGTCTACGATTTGACAAGTTATTTCAAGTGGCATTTGGATTTATTTCATCGAAAAAAAAAAGAAACGCATCTCCATTTCTGAGTGTGGCATAGTTCCTCCACATATATACAAAGAAAAAAGTTAAGTTGAGGTTACTGGCACACTGATATCTCAGCAACGATTGTAATCAGTTAGGGCAACATTCTGACAATAAGTGAACACCACAAGCCTCATTGAAATTTATGATTTAATCAGGATATATCGTCACACAATTAAAGGTGTATTTCCACATGAAACAATGTGTTTTTTTAAGTATGGAACTTGAGAATTCATCTGGCTTTATAACGCATACATGTTTATGTAAAAATGTTACTTTAAATGTGTGGAAGACATCTCAAGAGCAAAAGTTCAATAGCGTGTGTAGCCTCCACGAATTCGGATGACAGCTTCCAACATGCGTCTCATCATTCCAGTCAGGCGTTGGATCTGCCCAAGGGTAGCTGCAAACTACACGCGCATGACAAACTGGAAGACAAAGTGAAGTTACTTTCGGGCAGTCGCCTTCCTGTAGATACCGGAAGACAAAATAGCGAAGTTGGTCTCGTACTTTTGCCCTTTTCTTCAAGGTCAAGACCGCGAAAGTGCAAGAAGAAAGCGCAAAACTGCGAGAAAAATTACAAAACCGCGAAGGAGAAACAACGAAAGGAGTTTCGCAGTTTTGCCCTGTACTTTCGTGATTTCGCGATGCACTTTCGTAGTTTCGCCTCGCAGTTTCGGCTTATCTAATCTTGCAGTTTCGCTTCGTTGTTTTGTGGTTTTGCCCTTTGTCCTTGTTTTTGATGGAAACAGAAAATATGAAAGCACGAGTGGCCGCATTCGGCTTCCATAGGTAACTAATCAATCCATACATAAACTCCATATACTTTTATGTTATATCGAAGGTGGTGTGCGTCTGTGTGAAGGGGGGGGGGGGGAGGGGGGGTCACAAATCTGTACACCAGCGAGATTTCTCCTATTACAAGCGTTCACGGTCATTTAAAAATTACCCGTTGCCATGGTGACAACATGTGACTCGCTCATATACCTGATGGTCGAAAGGCGGTCTCTAACCCGTGAACGGTAAATTGAAGCATGTTCAGTTCAGGAAGCGCACTCGCTACTGAGCCACGGCCGCGGACCTTATACCTGATGGTAGACATGCGGACTCGAGTTGACTCATATAAAAAGTTATGGACATGATTTATATAACGTTAACTAGCTTAAACAAGCTCGGATTATGTCCCTTCTATGAAAAAATATATTTACTGGCAGATGGTAGTTTAGCTTATGGTCACTGGATAATTTTAAACAGTAAACAAATCTCAGAGAGTACACTACAAACTGAAAATTTATTTTTAATCGTGTAGCAGAATGCATAGGACGTAGGGGGTTTCAGTTACATAATACATTTGGATTTAAATAGTTCCCCTTTGTAAATAAGATAGGTGTAAAAATGATGAAGTAAAGTCATTCTTGTTTGCGTTTTCGAAACAATGATGTAAGAGCTGATTATTGACGTTGTTTGCATTCTCAACAGTAGACTCTAAACAGTTATGCATACGTAAAATGAAAGAAGATGTGTATTTTTACTCGGGATGATTCGCCGACCCAATGTGGATCATATTGACCGAGAGAATAAAATTTTAATAAATGGTCATTTAACTTTTGACTGTTATTATCGTCAGAAGATTTTGTTTAGAGAAAGAACAATTTCAAGAAAGAACAAGGACTCCAACGGGACTCGAACACGGCTCTTTAGCTAGCAGGGCCATCTCTGTTACCGACTGACCTACAAAGAACCCCTACGTATTATATCATACGAGTAAATCCTAAGTCTGTAGGAAGCACCGACACAGTGGCGGTATGGTTCTGTCATTTTATTGACAATTCTCTTTTATTTGTTGGGTAAGGATAATTGCCATTATACAAAGAACGATTGAAGTTTCTATGGCAACTAAAGAAGATTGCTATTCGCTATTGCATAAAGTGGTTCGAGAAGTACACATAATGGCTTGAACAATATTAAAATCATCGTTTTGAAGAATTGATCGATTGTTTGATTGGTTTTTTAACGCCACATTCAGCGTTATTTCAGATACGCTGTGGCGTGAACATAGTAAAATTATTTGACCTAAGGTTGTATAATTGCAAACAAATTATCTTTAAATATCTATGTCGGGTTTTTCGTTTCGGCGAGCCACCAGCACTACCTGTTCTGTTGGCTTTTAACCGAGGGTGTTCCTCATTGTACCGTCCTGAGAAGGCGGAGGTGGGCGAGCTGTAGAGTAAGGAGACTTAATTAGGGATCAAAGCGGTTTTCCAGAGCAACTGGCTCTGATCCAATGAATTTGCCTGCATGTGGTTTCGGAGAGAGGGGTCCAACCCTCTCGACTTCAATTACATTGATTGGCTGTTCAAAATGAAACTCTTGAAAAGCGTCCCTTGTAGCCTTGGAAGGGCGAGCCTCTGGGCCAGATGGTTTTCTAGCTTTTGTTTATTGTCAGATTTATTATTATTTTATTTGTTTAGCTTTTGGCCTCGTTGCAGTTTCTACATTTTATCGTTTTGGTGCAGTCAAAGCCCTCATGACCATCTTCAGAGCAACGAAAGCAAATCAAACCTTCTCTACACTGTGTCCGAATTTCTGACACTGGAAGCACCTTGTTGGGTTGGGGATGAAGGTATCTACCCTCATCATGTAAGGACCAATGTAAATGTGGTCTGGCACTGAAGTAGAATCTAAAGTAATCAAGTGGGTGCTTTATTATAGTGCCATCATTTTTAGTTGTGAAACGCTTTACATTAATTGCGCCTTGATTACCAAGCTCAAAGCAGATCAGTAAGGGGTGGTTGAATTGCCTTTTAATGGAGTTTAAAGTTCACCACCTATGTCCCCCACCCGTCACGGATTACCAACAAGGACAGAACCTCCTTAGCGGAATCTAGAAGAGGTAGGTCACGAAGATTCCATAAGTGGTATACTTAAATAGGAAAAATAGGAAACTTTTTGCTTTTGCTTCCCACTTGACCCATGAGCCACCGCCCTCTGCCATGATCGTAATGTATGGTGGATTGAACCTTATAATTAGCTTTATTTCTTTAAATTATGACTAATTAATTTCGATGGAATTCATATTGGATCATCGCAGAGGTCGGCAACACGCCGATTTATCAGATCGGGCAAATCTGATCACCCGTCTAGGAGAATATTGAGCCAAAGTGACGTGTTGGAGCAACATTGCTATGTGACACCCTATTGCCAGCCAAGAAGCCAACAGTGCGGTGCGCGCCGCGGCAGTTCGTCGAAGAGTATCGCCGGCAGAAGTATTCGAGTGGCAAGTCGAACGCCTTCTAAGTAAACTGTGGTTTCGTTGCGGGGGCCTCCTGCAGTATGGCGCGTTGCTCGGCCTCAAGCTGTGCCGCTGCAATGTCCCAGTGCTACTTTTCCTTTTCGGCCAGGGTCTGGAGGAATGCCAGGCGCCGGGGGTCTGGGACAGCAGCAACGCGGATCAGGTTTCAAGAGATCGTGCGGCCGTACGTAGACTGGAATACCCTGGTCGTGTTTATCTCGACCTCTAGCTCGCCAACGGGAGGAAGCCAGAATGTCGTTCTACCGCATATGTCCGTGTTCGACTCGAAGAAGTCGGCGCACTCATAGAGCACCATTTC
>JARFOD010098283.1:0-16836 GCA_031763545.1 Mopalia muscosa
GTTTTAAGAAACTTTTACATGCAGAAGATAGGAAAACTGTCAAAATTGGGCACCCAGTGCTTTGAAAAGTGGAACAATATTACCATTTTGGAGACCATACTTTTGATTTCTTTCTCTGAACTGACATGCCCCGTGAGGGAGCGGGTGGGCCATGGCCCGACAGAATACTCCTTCGGCTTCCTTGGTCGATCGGCCCCGTGAGGGAGCGGGTGGGCCATGGCCCGACAGAATACTCCTTCGGCTTCCTTGGTCGATCGTAAGAGGCAAGAAAAGAGGTTACTTTCTGTTGCCCTGGTGTTTTCAGAGCTAAAGGGCAACAGGAAACAGATTTGTTTGTGATGTTCTGTATTTTTAAGTGAAATACCCTTGAGTACGATGTTAAAGACCAGTCAAACAAACAAATCTCTGAACTGAACTAGCATTGATAATTTGAATTTCCCAATACTGCATTAGGAAAAGGAAATTACAGAATGTCCTTGGCAAGTTGACATTTATTATTCAACCCTTCAATGGTACATTGTTTTAACGGTCTTGACACTTGAATCATTCACATAACAATCATAGTAAAAATATACTACCTTTCCAAAATTGCAATATACATGTAGCAGAATTCAATTTTTACACCAACATTCGGAAAGGGGATCTTCTGTTTCCAAAGCTTGACCTCATTCTAAAGGAGCGCAGGTTTCCAATTGAAATCGGTAATATTTTGGGCTCTTCTGATTGATCTAGCAGATTTTGGAGACACAGGGTATAGGTTTGCACATCAAGCTGTACAGCAAAAAAAAATAAAAAATTTCAGAAGAGATGTTGTTATGCATCACCAAGGTTGTTGCTCGGATATCTTTTCACGCTGTGACAGAGAGCTTCTAGCTTCCTCAACTAGATATGTTTATGATGTATTTGTATTATGTGTTTTGATGGTCTTGCTGTGATTGTTGCCAGTTTTCTTCACCCATTGAGTTTTCATGTGTTAAATAACCTTAAATTGGGCATAAAACCCTAAACAAACCTCAAAATATTTGATGCTGTACATTTTGTTTGATTTTAACCATTCACAGGTCATGCACTTTGCAGGCATTCAGTCGTCACTAAAATAAAATACATTGAGTCGCACCATGAAGCCCTTGAAGCTTAGTTTAACATCTTGTGATTTTTCAGACGGGTATTAGTGTGTTGTCATTGGCATAATTTAGAGGTCTGTTTCTTTCTTCCATTAGACAAGCACGCTGTCATGCAAGGAATTAGGCAGAGCGGTGTCCACCCGTCCAAATAGATACCTTGAAGAGAATAATTGACTTGTTTGCACACCCTGTTTTGAGAAACTTTAACATGCAGGATATAGGGCAACTGTTACAATTAGACACCTAGTTATTATAAGTGAAATATCCTTTAATATGACGTTTACACCAATCAACCAAACAAACATTTTCAGTTTTCCACAGATAAGAACAGGAAGCAGTGTGAAATGGATAACCCATTGTCATGGGTTTTTGTGTATCACCTTGTGCCGCCTATAAAGGTTAATAATCTCTGGCAAACACTGTATCCTTCTTGAGTGACTATGAAGTGTGGGTTTCCTGAGGTAAACCCTGGACTATATTGCTGACTGAGGTGTGTGAAGAACAAGATTTGCTACTAGTTTTAAAGTTTGAAGAGTCTTTTCGGTTAGAGTAAAGGGTGAAATAATTGTTCTGTGAAATGTGGAAGACCTATGGTGAGTGTTTGACTTTTACCTAGCCCTTATAGTCCCTCTCGATTCTTAAATCGTCAATTTTGTAATGGACACTAGCACAAAAATGTAAAGTGTTTTGAAACAGTTGGAAAGTTAATGTCCCTCCATAGCGCTAAGTTAAGACAGCAATGCCTCTTATAGCTTTCAGCAGTGAAATGAAGTATAGATTTTATGAATTAGTACCAATTAATGAATACGATTTTTGTAATGACTCAACTGGTACTTGTGATCCTCTTTAATGAATGATAACCAGAGTTGCGATCAGATTATGAAAATGGAAATTAATGTATTGTATTACACACAAAAAAGTTTTACTTATTTATAGAATATGGATTTTGGGTGGTCTTCCCCTTTAAGCTGACTAGTAAGCTCACACTTCACTGGCAATATCAACCTTCCATTATCGCAAAGTTAATTGAATCAGCACACAGTTCATCTCATAATAGCCGTTTTATCGCAATAATAAGGAAGATTGATGGTCAGGTGTCGTGACAGAAATACATTATATATAATATATGGTGTGAAGATATAGTTCTGTATTTATTAGTTAACTTAATCAATTGGCGGATATTCCTTTGATACTACTATTAACGGACATTGGAATTTAATATACTAGAGCCGTGAGAAGTGTAGTAATGCTTTAGGCACTAGTTATTGCACTCGGCTAAACCTTTCAAAATTCTTGTAACTGTGGAATCATCGCTAAGTTGGGCTGCGGTAGATCGATGCAATGCATTAAAATCGACCTATCATCGGTCATGTAAGATATACGTGAATGTTTAGTTCTGGATTAGGGTAAAAACTAAACCTAAACCTAACCCGAACACTAATCCTTAATCTGACACTGAAATTCACGTCATATCTTACATGACGGACTGACCTTAAAATCGTACATTTTTGTTCGCCGTTACCTTTAAATAACCTCGCAGATTTCATATGATCTTCTAGTACGCAAGTTAGTTGATTGGAGTTTTAAACCGTACTTAAGGGTATTATTTCACTCACCAGATGGCGTGCCAACCCAATGGTTGAAGGAAACCACCCACAACGACACTGGCAACACACAAAGACAAGACAGGACAACCACAGGACTTGATACAAAGACCTCAAACAGATCAATTTCATGTTGTCCCTTAGCTCAGATAGCACCAAGGCAACTGTAGGCTCCCTCAAAACCCGCAGCATCAGGTTAGGAATGGTCTTAACACAGAAGAGATAAAAGAAACTGTGAAATCTAAACAGAACGCGTACAACGTTTATCAAGTGATTTCAAAAATAAATCCACGTCAAAATGGCGACAATCATGTGATGTCCGACTTGATAGGTGGAGTACATTCGAAGACTTTCCAGTGCCAGTCGAGTACATTGTGTTAGCCTGTCCTCATAATAAGACTGATCGGAGTAAGTGTGGAAATACCGCTTTGTAAGTTTTTGGTCTGTTGTGGTCATTTGTAATAATGAATAAAGCCATGAGTTTCGGTACTGTTTATTGTAAAGTATTTGTGTACGTTGGCCGTAAGCCCTATGTACCTAACTTTGGCGGATGAATCTAATTCCAACTGACATTTACACAAGCAAAAAAATTGTTGGATGCATTTATTGTTTAACCAAAAGTCGTTTTCAATAGCGATTGGCATTCGCACCGTTTCCTCTTCAAAGCATCGAATTTTGAACATTTCAGATGGAAAACATGTTTGTTCTTGCTTTGCAGATCATTGTGTCCGTTTATATTTGAGTTTGAGATCTACTGATAGCAGAACATTATTCCACTTGAGTAGTTTCTTCCATGGAAACAGGTTCGTAAACAAACCCGTGTCCGCGTATTGCACCTTGTGACCGCCCTTTGTAACTTCCGTTTGATGCCAGTGGTGACGGGGTGGGATTCTTCACACAATATGCTGACACACCGTTATAGAAGTGAAATTATCTGAAGTACAGTGATGTCCAATGCAAATTCTGTATACAGTTAACAAACTCGCTAATAATATCGGTTCTATTTTTCAAACTCAGCCAGGCATTTTCTGTAATAAAAATCTCATTGCATAGAGATTGACTTTTCATGAAGCCATTCATGTAGTCAGAAAACTAGCTAAGGCGCAAGATATCAATCTCATCCTAACGAACAAGTCTGAAAATGGTATTTATTTCTCAATCTGTCTCGAATTGTCTCTAATGCGTGCAATAACGGCAAGGCTTGCCTAGCCTATTTAACTGGACAAAAATTGTCGTTTCGAGTTAATGTAACATCCGGCTCTATCATTATGTCTACGATTGCCACAGGGAACGGCGTAATTGTATTACAATCGCTTGTCAGCAATCCACCATTAATCCCGGAATTCTTTTTAACTAACTAGATCCCTGTGTTGTTATCGGTAAAGGTCTGTTTCTGTCTTTGACAAGGCATTGTAAACATGTCAGCCAGTACAAGATGGAACAATGCTTCTTAAACCAGTATTGATTTTTTCAAAGGTACTTTGTAATATTGTCTAGGAATAGACATGTGCTTGCTACAGGAAGCAGGTAGTTGACCCCGAACGCTAAAATTATAGCCCATGTTTTTTTTTATATTTTAAGTTATCAGTATTGTTATCTAGGAACACAAGACGAGTACAAAGCATATTCTATAAATAAGTAAAACTTTTGTGTGTAATACAATACATCAATTTCCATTTTCATAATCTGATCGTAACTCTGGTTGAGTCATCAAATCCTGTGCTGCTAAGTTTTCTCGCACTCTGGTTGGTCAGCCAATTTCGAACTATCCAATGATAGATCAGTGAATTCTGCTGTACAAAGATTTGATTACTCAACTGGTACTTGTGATCCTTTTTAATGGATGATAACCTGAGTTACGATCAGATTATTAAAATGGAAATTAATGTATTGTATTACACACAAAAGTTTTGCTTTTTGGGTGGTCTTCCCCTTTAATTGGGAAGAGAACAAAACTATGGATTGACCCTGAATACATAGGCTTTTTTTTCTGTGGGTCATGGAGACATTATAAAGCAGCCCTTCCTGTGTTATGTTTTTGCCGTTCCTCTACATGAAGCCATTGAAATATTTTCGGAATGGTTATCAATGCCATTATAAAATACGTTTCTTTAATACGGGCAGATAAATTTCTCGTTTTTTATTGTGTCATTAAACTTGGGATGGTAAAGAATACAAAAGGTAAATAAATAATCACTTTACTTTATTTCACGTCGCATTATTTACCTAGTCATATAATATGTATAATTTTTTTTTCCATTTTCCTCGGTTTAGAGAGAAAGCGTTAATGTTTTTGGTCGAGAAAGTTCTCTCATTCGCTGTTACAAAGCTTGTTGTAAGTGGTTATGTAAAACATCGTAGAAATATCGACTTGCAAAATTTTTTGGAGATTCAAACTAGAGTTTTTTTTTCTCACACTTACAGCATGAGTAACAAGTGTTGTTCCTCTTTGTAAGTCGTTAGGCCTTCGGACTACAGATCCTCCTTCGATGTACCGTCAACAGGAGTCCCATTGTGGATCTCAGGTGTTTGAAGGAGGTGGCTCCATAAATCTCGGAGATTTATTTTGTACACGTTTCCTTCCTACTTTTTTTAATCATATTTGAGTAGGGCACAGTAAATAAATGTCAAATCCGCGTCATACACTGAGCACAACGTTTAGCCCAAATCACACAAATAAACGTGCCCTTTTTTACGTTTCATACAAATTTACAAACATGAATAATTGCTGACCTAAATCTAAAATACATAAATTTAATTTGAAGTATGTTACATCTGCGTTGTGAAGAAAGTCACAAACCATCTTTATGCCACGTCTCATTCTTGCGGTGTTATAGAACATAAACCAAAGAACTTTTGTTGTTGACATTTGTTTGCCTAAATCGTTATTTTCTAAATAGTTGTTTTTTTAAACAAAACAACACAAACAGTTACATTATTTATCGAAACAATAAATCTTGATAATTAATATCTTTGATATTTTTGAATAAGTTTAATTTTGATTGATTGATGTTTGACGCCGTACTTAAGGATATTTCACTAACATGACGGCATCCCAGCCCAACGCAACAAGACAACACAGGCAGCAGAGGGAGACAAGACAGGAAAAAATCACCTGACACAATACAAGGACATCACGAATATATCGGCATAATGTTGCCCTTTAGAGACCACCAGGGCAACAGGTAGCTTCCTCACAGCATCTGTGGTTAAGTTTTTTAAAATTTTATCTCGGCTTAGAGAGAAAGCGTTAATGTTTATGGCCGAGGAAGTTCTCACTAAAAGCTTCTTGTAAGTGGTAATGTAGAACGCCTACGGTATAAAATTGCGGCTCTCATAAACGGAACGGTAACCTCTGCATCTGCCGCGAACGCATAAAGGTGCATTCTCACGGTACGATTTCTAGTTACGTCTAATGGTGATTCCCCGTGTTTGCGGCATTTTGATGGGACGATAAAAATAAGTATGAAACAGTGGACCAATCAAAACTCTGCAAATCAGGGGATTCCCCCGAAATCGTTACTACAAATCGCACCGTGAGAAGGCACATTAATCCAGAGCCTGGATATACCTTGGATGTTTGGTGCAGAACAAATCGTATCCATTGCATTTATATATCCTTATTACATCACCAATTATCTGGTGTTAGTTACAGTTCCGATGACTAGCCGACAGAAGCCTCTCTCAAACCCCTTAAGCGTAATACAGTATTTGCATCGTGTATAGGGGATAATTCCTGTAATTAAGTTGGCCGAGTGCTAAGCTGTATTAGGTAGGTGATTGGTGCGGAACAATTCGGTGTTCTCTTCGTCCACTGTACACTAGCTCACTGTGTATCTCGCACTCGTTTTGTCTTGTTTCGTCAGTGAAATCCAAAAATCGGACACAAAAAAGGAAATAAACACAAATAATTTATATGACAAAACAAGACCAAATTTGTACACTTAATATTTTGATTATATTGTTGTGTTTTGGGATATTATACCATAATTAAGTTATTCTCAAACCCCATTGTATATAGGAAATATGTTGTTCCACTCTAGCTGCCATGCTCTTATGGTGATAGATTCATCTTATATGTGTCCGCAGTGAGACGAGACTTTTATTCGGGATACCTTTTTTCATTGCTTACCCTAGTTTTAAAAACAAACTCAGCAACATTTTACTCTATTGTATTTTAAGTTTAAAGCTGTTTATTTTAAAACATTAATTTAGGGTAAATGCGCAAAAACATATTTATTTATCGACATATTTGTATATTTTATATATGACTCTGAATGTATGTCTTATGCGTCCGTGTGTCATTTAAATACACGTACATTGTTATCTGTCCGTAAGTGGATTCCACAGGGCCTGTGTGGTTGAAGTTCAATAAAACATACTAACTTCTAACAATATTACTTGACATTTCTTTTCTACTTCTAAACGCGGAGGGTTGGGATAAAACTTTTTGTTGCCCGGGTGCTTCGAGAGCTAAAGAGCAACATGAAGCCGATCAGTATGTGATGTTGTATTCCGTCCTGTGATTGTCCTGTCATGGCTGTTTGTTGTCAGTGTTGCTGAAGGTGGTTTCCTCCACCCATTTGGCTGGCACGCTGTAATATGAGTGAAACAACTTATAATAAAGTGCGGCGTTAAACCCTAATCAAGCACACATGTACAAGAGCACGTGTATATACAGTTTTGGGGTTTAGATGTTCGAACGAAGTTATTTATACATATGACGCTATTCTACTTAAAGGGGAAGACCACCCAAAAAGCCTTATTCTATAAATAAGTAAAACTTTTTGTGTGTAATACAATACATTAATTTCCATTTTCATAATCTGATCGCAACTCTGGTTATCATCCATTAAAAAGGATCACAAGTACCAGTTGAGCCATCAAATCCTGTGTACAGCAGACTTCATTGATCTATCATTGGATAGTTCAAAATTGTCTGCCCAACCAGAGTGCAGGAAAACTTAGCAGCACAGGATTTGATGACTCAACTGGTACTTGTGATCTTCTTTAATGAACGATAACCAGAGTTACGATCAGGTTATGAAAATGGAAATTAATGTATTGTGTTACACACAAAAAGTTTAACTTATTAATAGAATATGGTTTTTGGGTGGTCTTCTGCTTTAATTATAAATAAATTGTAAAGAATCAGTTGTAATATCCTTGATCCTTTGACCTTTGGGTTATAGGCCCAACACTCAACCATCATGGCAGAATATATATATACATTTACTGAAAATATATATTTATTTTCACTTTTAGCATATTTTAAACACCCAAGGCTAATATGCAACCCAACAGATACAAAAGCCAGGCGTGGTCGAGGGTTGTTTATACAAATGGGATTAAATGCAGAGACAGATTATATGGAAATACCTCTTCACTCCAAAGATTTAAGTCCGCAGTGGGTGAGGGGAACATGTATGCCTCAAATGGGTAAGTAGATACCACAAGTTACTTCTACAAACTGTTCTATTTGTATTTGTACCCACAGGAAATGTTTGACTTTTCCCACTCTATCTGACTGTGTGGTCTTTATTCCCATCAACCAGCATGAAGAGTTGTGGGTCTTAAAGGGCAGAGAAACACCCCCTGGGGTTGTACCAGAGCCAAATGAAGGAGAACACTTCTAACAAAAACAACCTTAACATTGATACATACTAGCCATAGTAGATACACAATGTCTAATATTCAAGTGGTTCCTTCACTTGCTTTATCCACTGATATCACACAAATGTCACAATAAAAGCTAAGACTCTTAATCTATATAACATACACACATCTAGTTATTATAGTGACTAATTTTGGACACTTTGCCTGTCTCTCGAATTACATTTAAACTGAACAGTATTTAAATTAATTTTCTTGGCTCAGCTTTTCAACAAAATAACCTATGCTCAGCTTTTCAACAAAATAACCTATGCTCAGTTTTTTAAACAAAATAACCTATGCTCAGTTTTTCAACAAAAATAACCTATGCTCAGCTTTTCAACAAAATAACCTATGATTAGTTTTTCAACAAAATAACCTATGTTCAGCTTTTTAACAGAATAACCTATGTTCAGCTCATTAACAAAATAACCTATGCTCAGCTTTTCAACAAAATAACCTATGCTCAACTTTTTAACAAAATAACCTAAGCTCAGCTTTTCAACAAAATAACCTATGCCCAGTATTTCAACAAAATAATTTATGCTCAGCTTTTTAACAAAATAACCTATTTCAGCATGCCAAAAAAATAACCTATTCTCAGCTTTTCAACAAAATAACCTATGCTCAGCTTTTCAACAAAAAGACAGATCCATTTACAAGTATCTGAGGTTTGTTGGTTTAACTTTCACCCTCAAGAGCATACATGATTGATAAAATTCTTTTAAATATACTTCACCTTAAAAGTATACTTTTTATGGGGTTTAAATTGTTCAAATTTATCCTACCATTAGGTTAACTTGTACAAACATACCAGAAAAACTGACAACAACTGGTTGATTTATTCTCTGTTAACATAGCAGCCCTTCCTGTGACCCCTGAAATGAGGCGCATCTTTGTAACAATTCTCCTGTCAACACTTAAAAAGGGCTAACAAATGGGCAGACACAACAGGCCAGCTGAGTTTCCATTTAATATGGCAAACTTCTTTCACAAACAAAACGCTTATGTGTTGGAAAGTTGAAAGTTCTTTAGAAGCTCCTTTTATACAAAGCTATTTCAAACAATCTTACCATGTAGCTATTGATAAAAACCAGAATTAATATTCATATCCTTAAATTGTTAAGTGCAAATCACTGATAATTGTCTAAACCTATTTGACAATCATCACTTAACCAATAAAAAGCTTGACATGAGCCAGTTTTTATTTTTAAACAGAACCAAAAACCGTTTCCCTAAAATTGTTAATTTATCAAACACGACAGGCAGTAGATTTAAAAATTATGGTACTGTATAAAATGCTGCTTAAGGCCATGCAGCGCAAATGAAAAAGACGAGCTGTAAACCTACAAACAACTTTTCTTAATCAATCAGATCGTTAAAATTTCAAACCAAATAAAGGACAGTGCATTGTGAAAGATGTCCTATTATATAAGAGGATGTACCCGAAACCCATATTGAACAATGACTGAGTGTTTGAGAGCTGTAGAAAACCTATTCCTTAAACAAAAGAAACATAATCCAGCTAAAAATAGAAAGCAATTACAGTACCATAGACAAAATGTTTGACATGTTTGTTTTAAAAAAGTCTGTTGGAGTCAGTTGCCAGGAGTACCTGATAACAAAGTCTGTAACTGGACACATCTTAAGGAAAATGAAGTCCTAGAAGCGATAAGATGTCAACTTGTTTTTAACCTGCCATGGTACACAGTGTAATAAAACAAATGCACAACAGGATTATTGGCTTGCTGCTTTGTTTGATTAGGTTTTAACAGCAAACTTTTTTTTCAATCATACGATGACATACCATGAAAAAAAACCTTAAAGCCATCGGCAACAAAGACAAGACTGGACCATCACAAGACCTAACATGCACAAAGACATCACAAACAAATTGGCGTCCTGTTGCCCCTTCATGCCAAAAGAGTTCAACCCTATACAAACAGGACACCAATGAGAAAATCTTCAACATGGACAGCCAAATACTGTAGTTTTGACTGTGACCAAAAATATTTTTAAAATTTGGACTGGACATTTTAAAGTGGACCAATAAACCTCACATAGTGTATTTAAAGCATTATGATGATCTCAATACAATAAACCTGACTAATACAAGCACAAAACAAAACAGATTATAAATTTACTGCAGAAGCTTCCCTGGTACTTCAGTGCTAGACATAATCCCCATCTGCCAGTCCAAGAGCAGTTCAAATTATTTCAGATCAGTCATTTTCAGATGGTGCTTAGTCTGATTGGCTAGCTATTTGGACACTTTGATCATCGTGAACCAGGACTGTAGACTGGTCACTCATTAGCATCTGTTCCATTTGACCAGTTCATGATTTAATGAAATTCTACATGCTCTTAACTAGAGATAACAAAAGTAAAAGAAAAATTTATTAATTACCTTCTAATATAAAACTATGATTTATATTTCCCCAGGAATGCACTATTTTCTGAATCTTTCCCGTGACATGCCCTGTGAGAATCTATACCCGGTGTTTCTTATGTACAACACTGAGGGTCAGTTAGGGGCATTCGGCTGGGCCTTTCAGGGGAGTCCATCACAACGAAACATACCCGGAGATATGGGCTGGTTTAAACTGGAACCCACGTATTATCCTGTAAGTAATGGCTTAATTATTTTTAAATTGGTGACCACAAGTGAGTAAATGTGATTAAAAGACTGCTTCATATTTTTTTCATAAATGTTCCATAATATTTATTCACAAAGGGATAAAAGTACTTTGAAAATTAATAGTTTATTGCAACAAACAAATTAAACCCTAACACTTTATAATTATGTATTTTTGGCAAGCCACTAGTCCATAGGGATGTTGAATGATGTTCAGGTTTGGTATATGTAGACACAAATGCTATCAATCAGCCCGCTCCAATACTTGATCAATATAATAGAGAAAATGAGGAGAAAAGAGATAAGGTGTCAAAACCAGCTCTTGTGCAAACAGTCTGATGGGATATAATAGGCACAGGGTATGACCTATGCCGGACTGGTCATTTTTAACTCATAACCAATGATTTAGACTAGCAGGCAATGATCATATCTTGTGTTAAATTGAAAATGTCTGTCAGAGGGTTTCCTATGGTGGCAGTTCCCCAAAGAGACAGAGCACCCATCAATGTTTGGTGTTGTCCATCATGATAATTGAGCCAGCTGTCAGTCCCTTGAGGGGTATACTACTTCCAGACAAAAGAAAACATCTCCTCTTGGTGTTTATGAGCTGAACAATAAGTGTTAAGCCCCAAACATGTCAAACATACCAATCTGTTTAGGTCTATACAGTTCCCGGAAGACATCTGTCTGAGGAATACAAATCTCAAAAGCATACAAAAATCACAACATCTCTTATTTCTGTTTCTCATTTTACACTTGTATAGTATTTATAGCTTCAAAATATGAATTGATAAAAAAAATATCAAAATTCTATACTTCAATATGCTAAATTCTTTGGTCTGATTGGTCCTTGGCATTAATCATCTAATTGGATGGATACTTGCCAGTTCAAATTCCCCCCCCCCCCCCCTCCCCCTCGACAAAACATTCACAAAATATGAATGTAAGAATGCTGATCTAAATCTACTGCAGAAGTGACCAAATGTGCTACAAAGCTACCATAGTTAAAAGACTATGGCTTCGCAATCATTTATAAACAGTAATTGATTCAAGCTAACACATCAGAGAAATCTTTTGTCAAAAGTGCAATTCTTGTATACCGGTAATATTTCGTATACAGTGTCATGTGTTTTATCAAATATATTTCAATCTGTTTCAGTTTTTATTTGGGTCTACACCTCTCCCCCGGTGTATGTACAACGATAAATTCATAGTGAGTGGAATGCATATCTGGCTTCGTGATCCCAATACGATGTTATGTACAGCTGCCACAGTGCCCGTCACTCCAGCTACAACAACAACAGTGGCAACCAGTCGAACACAGGCCACAGTAGATATAGTTATAGAGAACAGGCAGCCAATCTCCAGCACTGACTCTCTGTTCCCTAGCCTTTGTGTGATATTAACTTTGATACTGTCGTTAATGTTATGATAATATAGGAGCTTATGGACAGTGCTGTAATGAAACCGTGTCTCTTGTTTTACTGGGCTCAGTTCTTGTCTTTCCACAGAGCAGTTCTGAAGACTTGGATGAAACAAAAAGACCATCTGGAAAATGGGCCTATTCTCGACTGATTAGTTCGCATATGACATGATATGTCATAAGATGTCTGATTTATGCTCTAGACTGACAATTGTATGCGGGTTACAGAGCCTGGGTTAGCAGGTGTTCCCTCTTCTATATCATCCATACATTACAGGTGGAATCCACATAACAACATATCAGTGTTTCCCACAACATCAAGTTACTTCAGAATTGACAATAAAATGTTGTCCTGGTAGAACACATCAACATTAATGTCCAAAACTGAGGCAACTAAGGAACCACAGAAAGGATATAATTTCATGAGGAAAGGACATTTTTTGATCAGCAGTTTCTGGGAAATCATTACAGTGATAATTCGGGAGATATTAATGTGGCTCTACCTGATATCCCACCAAAGCTTTCACAGAGATCTGACACCACGGACACAGGTGCGGATATCAACATAGGGCTCAGTTTAGGAGAGAGTTTGCCAGATGAATCTCTGGATTGCTATATTTATATCAGACTATAAGCCTAGCGTGTCCCACATTTCTCTATGACAATCAATAGGTAGTGTGAAACGTATTGTATAAGAGCAGTGTGTGTTATTGATTACATAGACTGACACATATCCTTGAACACACTGTCTCATCAGCAGCCCAATCAAACAAGATATTTCTCCTACTATATTATGTGTTACAACATAGACATACTAGCACCTCCAGGTTGCTATTTTTATCTGTAGCACTTGTCCACAGCATTAACACACACATCAATTTTCTGGCATTTTGTATCTAAGAAAACCGTGTGATTTCTACTCTGTTTATTGCATCAGCCATCCCCTGATACCCATACATTGCATAAGAGCTTTCGGAATCAATACGGTTCGGGGACTGAATTTTGTTCTACATCTACCAAATTTACTCTTCCAGCACTTTCAAAGACACTTAAACCAGTAGAATCCATTAACAAAGACGACATTAACTAAATTCCTGCTTCAGTATTGGTATTTAATTTTCTATTTCCTTTTTTTTACTTTTTTGCAAAATCCGTTTTCAGTTTTCTTTTTGTAGATACCATTTTGAAATGATCCATATTTCAAATTTTCTCAGACTACTTAAATCTGAATAAATCTAGCCGTTTATTTGTTTAGCAATGCCAGTGTCCAATCTGTTGGGAAATAGAAGGCAATTTTTCCCCACTCATCTCATTCAGCATTTCATAGATCCCTTCTTGATAATGTCCGATAGGCTACATTTATAAAAGTGACAACTAGAGAAGTACAATACAAATATGGGATCCCTTTCTATCGCTCCCTATGGATTTGTAGCACATCCTGATTCCAGTGAAAAACTGAAGATCAATTTTTACTGCTATTCGTCGAAACCAATATCAATCATAATGGCTGACATTTTCCATTCACTATATCGCACACACTAACACCCCAGCTTTAAAAATATTCGTCTCGTCTCAGTAAAAAAACAGACATTGTCATGGAGGAAATAAAAAGTATAAGCTGAGAGAATATATATAACACTTCAAATTCATGATTCCATCAACAGATTCTCTATATGCTGTGTATATAATTCATATGGGCCACATGCTGTTGGTTTAAACATGCGAAATCTATAAAGAGAAGCCTTTCATAAAAAATTACCCATCAATTCATGGATGATCAAATTTCATTTTGATAACAAAATCAAATACACAACTTTTAATAAAATACAAGTAAAGAGAAAAATAAGGACGAGCATCAATGATATTCAGGGAAAATGAAATAAACGTTAGTTCTCTTCTCCACCTGCATCTTTATTTCAATTACGAATATGTAGGTTCAGTGACTTTGAAGAAGTTGACTTAGAGTGAACACATACATTTGGAACCACCTAGTGAAGTTTATCTTGGAATTACTGGGTAATGACTGTAAGTGTGATATAGTGTAACAGACTTAGTATGGTTGAGAGGATCAGGGAAAGATGAGGACTATTCCCCTTTGTTTGAGAGTCAAAACCTCCTTGAATCGCCAGTGTTTACTGTTATCGAAAACCTCTATCATCTTGTGACTGGCAGGTAAATTACTTACAAGGATTTCAGCCAGGGGAATATGGTGGACAGGTTCAGCATGGTGTAGCCCAATTACAAGCTATCTGAGAGGGGTATTTTCTGTCAGACTAACATCGGCCGACCCTGCAAGTCCACCCAAGACAAATCAATAAAACCAGCAGAAACAACATGGGGACTTCGATCAGCACACATGATTATGTAGATTTGGGGGTATTTTTTCCTCTCATTTTGTTATTATTTCTCAACATTTTCTTGTCGTTTCACTATTCCACTCCATGATGCCATTGGCAGTTCAGTATCTCAGATGTACCGATAGCATAGATGGCCATTTTGAGAAAGTGGTTTGATTATTGGAATGGACAGATGGTCCCAAAGCTGTCTAGAATATAGTCATCTTCACTAGATTCCGGGCATATTCAACCATAAAATCTGCACGAAATCCTTCAAATTTTTTGACAAATTGTACTCTATCCAGAGAGATGTATATTACAGAAGTTACACATGTGGAGGAAAACAAAATGCGGATTCTTTCTTACAAACAATATTCTGATGTCCTTTCAACAAAATCTCACAAGATGGTGAAGATCACAGGCTATTTCTTAAATCCGAACCTCTAACTATGCACTTCCTTTTTGACTGACTAGAATGACAGAACAAACTCAAACTAACTTGTGAGGTGCCTAATTTGTAGCAAAAAAACAGACAAGTAATGGCAGTAAGTCTTGAATAGTGCTGTGAAGAAATAAGACTTTACACTGATGACAGGGTTTATCATATTAATGTTAATGAATTAACGAGTAGGAAAAACAGTGAACTATGAAAACTGCAGTGGAAGATCTATGAGAAGTGTACAGTTTAAGGGTTTGTGTTCATACACTTTCATCAAAACCCGGATTACATAAAAAGTGCTTTTGTTTTATGACAAAACAATCTGTAGTTAAATATGTTTATAGCATGATTGTATTCTGACTCACGAAGCTTCTACTCTACGTGATATACACAGTTACTTCCCTTCATGTACAAATCTCACATTTTTCCCCTTGGCATGGACTTTTCAAAACACTGTGTGCCTTCACAAGTTTCCGTAGGATTTTGTTTGCTATTTTACGCACCACATTCATTGCCAATGGTCATCAAGCACATTGTTATCAAATGTCTAAAGTTATGTTGCTAAATTTTGGCTGCACTTTAAATAAAAGTTTGAATATAGGCACCTGAGATTTTTCTGACTCTTGTAGCGTACTGTATATGCTATCAAGTAAAACTATTTGGATGGTCAAGGTGAAAAACGTAAGGCACCTATATTGAGGCTATTGAAAAGTTGAGCCGCTTGGAATAGATAAGGGTAATATTAAATTATGTTGTTAAATTGTTAAGTAAGGAGCATATCAAGTGTCTTCACTGAATATAGTGTGCTGATTATATAAATGCTTATTTGGTCCTTCATACATGGTGACATGAAAATTGAGGCATGTCGAAGACCAGGAGCTGATGACACCTAAAGTTGAATTGGAGCATATCAATTATAACAATTTTTTAAATATGTACAAAAAAAGTATTTCTACGCAAACTTCCTGAACAGTTGATTTATTTCAGTGACTTTGTATGAAAATAAAGTATGTAAATATCTATAAATATCAATTATGATAAATATATATGTGTCTGTCACACAGTGTCTAAAGCACTATCTATATGCACTTAATATGGTGCAGGTTTAAAGTAAAGGTGACTGACTGTTTTAATTTATTTTTATTTTTTTTTAGTTCAATGGATATGTTTTGGAGACATGGATTCTAATATTTGTTTGACGTAATGTTCTGTCAAACTAAAAATTAGATTTATCCCTTCTCTGAAATTCAGTCTTTTCATAATGCTTGCTGTAAATATTGCAATAAAGGTTATTTTGTCATAATTTGTGTTATTTTATTTACTCAAATTGTTTGGGGTGTTTTGCTTGGCAAAAGAATAAAGCCAGTCTATACAGATAAACTGCATAGTGTAGTACATGTAGTCTGGTTGTTTGATTGGTGTTTAACACAGTTCTCCAGTATCAATCATAAATATGATGATGGACTGTCCGATTATAACTTTGCTTTATTTAAACACAGGTGAAAATCCAGGGGGAAGGGGGCTATGTAACTGTATGGGACCATAATATAAACAATAAATCCTTACAGAATTTTAAGTTTTGTCAGTGTCTTATGCGACATAGCAATTTTTTTTTTTTTATTA
>JARFOD010098294.1:0-16836 GCA_031763545.1 Mopalia muscosa
TTTGCATATAGGTAGGGAGGGGGGGGGGGCTGTTATGACCTATATACAAGGTCATTGAGTCAAGGTCAAGGTCACCATATCCATTATACGAAAAAAATTGTCCGGCCCATAACTTTACACAAAGACTGTGAAGAAGCTTCTGCTTTGCACAAATGTTCCTCATAGCTAGGGAGTTTGTCATGACCTATATCCAAGGTCATTGAGTCAAGGTCAAGGTCACCATCTCCATTATACTAAAAACCTTGTCTGGTCCATCACTTTAAACAAAAACTTTGAAGAAGCTTATACCTTGCACAAATGTTCCCTATAGCTATGGGGTGTGTCATGACCTATATCCAAGGTCATTGAGTCAAGGTCAAGGCCACCATCTCCATTACACTAAAAACATTGTCCCGGCCAAAACCAACAACTTGCAGCGGGCGTATCTTGCACCCCTTGAGTGGTGCCCTATTTTTAAATAACAAAGTTTAACATAAGCTGTACATGCAAGATTTCTTTTCTCTTCTTTTTATTTTCAAATGTCAGGAAGTGAACTGCAGTTCTTGACCAAGCAAAACTATATATGTACATCTATTTTGCAGCTTGGCCTTTTATCAACGTATAATTTCTTTGACTTTGAGGAAACTGCGCCTTCAATGAAGACCTTTGACGTTGGGGGCTGTTACTCTGATGATCAAAAAGTTCGCTTCCAACTACAGTTTAACAGTTAGTCTTTTTTTTGGTATATTAAATTTACATTTTTTTATAAACTTTTCTTGTTGCTAATATTAACCCTAGTCAGTATGTTTATATACCTATATAGTATGCAATCATCGTTGCATTATAAATATTTATATGCCCTTTAAAGAATGAGTCGTGTTAATGATATAAAAAAAAAATAAATATATTTCCGCGTAGATGTGTCCTATTTCATGTGTTATAAATAAAATGTTAGTTTAGCTAGTTCAACAGTTTGTGACACTGGTATGTCTATGTGAAAATGAAACAGATAATTACTCAAAATGAGTATAAGTCTATATCTCGACATGTCGTAAAAATTCTCATAATCAGTATTCATAATTAGCCTTTGATGCATGCCTTAAGGAAATTCAGAGAAATTAATATTTAAATTTTCTAAACTAAACATTTAATGCGGATGATACGTTTAAGTGTTAGAATTAAGATCTCTCTATGGTATTCAAAGCTTATATATAATTCCCTTTCAGACACGTATTACCCGTATTTGGAGTCCACGAAGGCTTACTTCGAATTTGCTGTCCGAACAACAATGGCCGCCTACATGCAGATAACGCCGATACGATTTCAGGACAGCCGGACGGACTACGACGACGCTAATGTGTATTTTACAGCTACTCTCTTGGATAGTTCTCCTCCATTGGGTAATATAAAACTCTAATATATATTCACTGAAACGAGTAATATATTAACTGCGTGGTTGCTAGGGAACTAATATCGTGCTTAAAAATTAATACGTAGATTTGACGTCCGACTGACCTTGTAACGGATTTATATCATTTATAAGTTGATGACACAATACAAATGGCGACACAAAACAATTGAATGGATAACTGCTCTAGTGACTATGGTTTAGTGGTAAGGGTATGTCAGAATACCTACCCAACGTCCGGCTCATATGGTCGAAGACACTTTGTCGATCTCGGGAATTTGATGAAATCAATCGAGGAAGCTGCGTGGCGGGTGGGGGGGGGGGGGGGGACTGTGTTGACGAAACTTGCCGAGCTACTGCTGTCAGTCAAAAAGCTTTTCAATTTTACAATGTTTTGAGCAGAAGTTCGATTTTTTAAATTATTTTTAAGAAATTCACCAATAACATAATAGATCAAACAGCAAACCATTAACAGAATCATACTTACTTGCTATTTGTTAATGGAATAGACAACTTTTATTAACGTTGAGTAAACATGACATACTGGTGTCCATCCGATTATGAAAATGTTTTCTCCAGCCTGACCAGTTCTGTGAAGCCGTGAAAACGTTTCACAACTCCAGGACACTCACCATAGGCCCATTGGCCGAATCTTAAGCTGAATGTTAATTAAGATCTACCAGCTCTTGAAAAATGGGCATTAATTTATTTCCGGACGACCAATCCCATGGAAACAAACGGAAGACAGGTCCTTATTTTAAATTACCTATTAGATTTCGGTGTGGTCAACACACATTTGACGAGAGTCAATTTAGCAAACATACGATTTTGTAACCCTCAAGTACCATCTAACTTTTCAACGAAAACTGGTAACCCGCACCATCACTGTCTGACCAGGAAGTCAAGAGACGGTACTCTACGTTTAGCCACTGTTGCGACAACACCAGCTGCTTAAAACGTGTAAATATGTAATGCGTGTCAACCTGAAATGGAAACAAATTTTGATTTTAAAAGAGTAAAATTGTTATAGTGTCTTTTAAACGGAATTGCATTGCTCTACAGCTGAATGCCATGATAGCATAGTCCTAGTGTATTTGTACAGCTGCATTTTGCCTGGTTTTGACCGCACAATTAACGCCATTTTGGCAGAGTTTATGCACTACATTGATAATGGACCTGGTTTATGTCCAAGCGGGCTGTTCCCAAGGCATGGAGGGGGACGGCGACGGTTTTAATCAAATGTAGACATACGTCACTTGTATGAACTGCCATTAATGTTCTCATTTGTGCCGCCTAGTGTAAGAGAGTTGGGGACCAATTATATTTTTTTTTTGCTTTTTGAAACTGTCGGATAGTATTATTTTTTTCTCTTTATTGTAAACTTTGGACAATGTTATTTATTTGTGGACCACTAATGAAATGAAAGTTTGCTGCTATATTTTATTTCTTAGCCACACTTGATAATGGTATTGGTTAATACAAATATTTCTTTTTTTATTACTCTTTAGCTCAGTTTATCGGTGCATCTGCGTTTAGTGCCGACTATGCTGACGACAAGCGCTTGTTCAACATCACAACCATGGATGCGTGCGCCTACTATTGCGCACAGGAGAGTTCTTTCCCTTGCAACAGTTTCGATATCTGCCCAAATGAAAAACTGTGTGCCCTAAGCCGAAAACATACCAGTGAAGGCAAAGTAAAAGTCAACGAGCAATGCTCTCATTTTTCCCGTAAGTGTGTGATGTTCCATCAAGCACCTGAACACTTTTTTGGGGACAGATTTAAATCGCCCTGTCTCTGCACATAAATAGGCCCCTCACGAAATATGAACAGTATAGTGGAGAACAAAATTAAAATAACAATTTAAGAATAAAATATGTACGATTTAATTATCTGTTTAGTACGATTTCCTGCAACTGTTAATCAATCAATCAATCAATCCTTCGTTTTGTTTGTGTTAGAATTATTTCACATGTTTTATTCTTGCTGTAAGGTGATGTCGATGCCCCTGGTAAGGTAGAGACTGGACTAGCCGAGTCATGGGACGGCCTAAGAGACTTTGTATACCTAGGCATCATTTCCGTAAAGATACCCTACGGTCAAAAGGCAAGAAAAAATTGAATAAATATGGGGACAGAAAGCTCGTTCATGTAACAGTTAAAGTGGAATATCTCGAGGGTTCGCCGATGAATTTATTTTATACAACCCACATATGAGTCTCAAACTAGAAAAACTCGATAAAACGATGTTATGCGCAAATTGAATAAAGCGTTAGTCATTGCTTGTGCTCTTCTGTAATGGTGCTATCTACGTTACTTGTAACGTGTGTTACTACGTTGCTGTGTCATTTCGGGCCTGCACAGGACACACAGAATCCAATTTCCAAACTCTATAGTGTAGTCATAATTTCTTTTTAATGTTCTCAAATGGCGCAAGACAACCATTAATATACAATCAGCCGTAATATCAACGTTTGGCTGAACAGCTCTTTCCTAAACTTTTGTCTGGCGAAAACGCCTGGCGCATACCGGTCCTTTTGGAGTTCTAAATTAAAATCTTGACAGGGGATGACCGTTGAAATTTTTAGCTACATACCCTGGAATGTGATAGTGGTTGCAGAGCTACCTTCAGAATGTAAACAACAGCCGAAATACCCCTCCATCCAATGGTGATAAAAATACACTAAATGGACCTATTTAGGCTATAATGTTACACTGACCAGAAACCGCCACTCAATTACTTCAAATCAGTACCAAATACTCCACCATATAAAGACCTATATCCGAGGCTCAAGTTCATAATAGTGGTCTTACGACAAATACCGATTAACTGGTTCAATGTACCCAACTGTAACGCTACTTTAAACATGCTTATTTGTATAAATTATAATGAATTTAAGGTATGATGCATGTGGTTAAACAAATTGAAGAATAAAATGTTACTGTTAAATTGAATTCTTACAATTAAAACTGCTCCTTGTTTCACAGTTAATACAATTCCAAGCAATTTCTATAAAAGATGTTCTCTTTACGGATGGACCAGCTGTATTACAAGAAGGTGAGCATTATAAACGAGCATGTAACTTTTATACGATCAGTTCCGCTGGGCAAGAGCAGTTTGTTTGGAGTGTAGCAATGTGGTATAGTCTGCTTAAGTCTTCCGAACCCTTAGAAAAACCAGAAGGCCACCATGGTTCTGTGCTTTATCTGTCAGTGTATAACAATGATATACCTTACCCTTGAATTAAAGAAAACTTGTTTTTCTTCCTTAAAAATATGTTGGGTTAGACCAATCCATGAAACGACCACTCCATTTTTATGTCAAAATCAATCATTTCTCAGTACCACACTCGCTTAAAAATGTCTTCCGCAGAAATTAGGTCATAGGCCTACGCATTCAACATTATTGGTTTTTCAGTGGCAGGCCTTATTTCTAAAGTTTTGGTACAGCTGCATGTCGTTTGTTTAATGACTGTATAGTTTATAAGATACGTGTTTGCACCTAGTAGTAATGCTGCTATAATATTGTACTTGAAGAACATTGACACTGATACATGTATGAAAAAACGAATACTTACAACAATAAATTAACATAAAAATATATAAAGAATTCGGGAACACCGGTTAAAAGTTGTCTTAAATTGTTGGACCATTGTCTCGTGACTGCATGAAACGCCTCTTCATCCGTCAACACATGCAGTTAGCACTTGTGAATTCACTTTAACCACCTTTGGAACAAAACACCAAGTAAGCATTCAAACGTTTTGGAAGAAAACCATGTATACTCCAACATGCGTGAATTATATATGCTGGGCAGCATTAATCCTGTTTGGAGAGAATAATATCAAACTCATTGTCTTTGCAGAAAACAATATGAAAAAGTTTAAGGTGACGAAGGCAAATGTTGTGTTTACGGACACAAGATACGGGCTTCAGCAGGTGTCCGTAGATGACTGCGCCACGGCTTGTATTGCCGAAGAGAATTTCGACTGTGAAGCTTTTGCCTACTGCTTTAGCAGTGGGGATTGTTTTCTCAACACAATTCACCCTAACGGCGCCCCAGCTAATTATACTAAACCCTCGACATTGTGTCAAGTTTATGGACGTAAGTATCGTAACAAGACTGTTCGGTGTACTGCATATGTCATGAAATTCTTTAAAAAAATTCACTTCATATTTTATACATGCAATAAAAGTCATTGAACCATTCAAGGACACTGCCCATTTATTATTGGGAAATTGTGTTGGCCTTTTGCATCTCAATGTTTAATTAATCGATATATAGATCGATTGTTCTCTTCAATATTTATAATTTCTTATAATTACATTGTATATCATTGTTTATAGAGTATTTCTTCTTCTTGTTTTTAAAATGGGGGTGGAGGAGGAGAGGGGTTATATATATAGATAGAGTTAATAGATACTAAAGAACTTACGGAACTTACTTCCCCAACTTAACATACGAAGAAATATGTTATCAAAAGTAATCTATAAGACAATCTTTCACATATTAAAATTTATTTACCTCTGAACAAAGCACTAAGTTGCACTTTGACAAATTTATAACCAAACTATCCCACGGACTGACAGAAAGGTTACCGCAAACTAGTCAAATTCATCCGTCCAGTTACTCTAAGTTGTCTAAATCTTTTTTGCCAAATAACTGTCTGTTGTCTAAAATGTTACATTTTATTTCTCCTTCCATCGTTCAGGCAATTATGTCGATGACTACACTGAGTTGCCTGGTCGAACAGTTCTACAGAAGGGAGCAAAGACAGTGGAAAATGTTAAAAACCCAAGTGACTGTGCCAGGCTATGCGAAAGGGAGACAACTTTTGCTTGCAAATCTTTTGATTTCTGTGGCTTGGAAACACGTTGTGTGCTTGGAAAAAAACACATATTCGATTTGCCAGTTAGTGACATAGAACAACATCCGCAATGCAGCCATTTTTCAAGTGAGTTGTATTGTAAATATTAAAAAAAAAACACGCTTTTGATTATTCCACCATAATTGCCACTTCGGCAAAATCACAATTCACTGTTTTGCTGTATTATCTCTAAGGCGTTGGAAAAATTTTATCTTGTGTCTGTCTGGTCGTGTCAAGGCGATATTTTTTACTCTTGATATGGTCAAAGGTTCAACTAGAAGTGTTCAACACGCATATACTATATGTGGACTGTATTTTGCAGAGGCTGACTCATCAGTGCTTGGTTGCAGAACGTCTGGTCCAGTGGATCCATCGAAATGAGTTTCTATTGTGCCAATGTGTCCGGTGTCCTCGGTAAAAAGAACAGTAGGGTTCTTGACGTCACGCCATATTGGTCTACCTGTAATCCGGTATTAGCGGTATTAACATGGTCTATCTGGAGCAACTGGTCCCTGGCCGGTGTTAATTTTAGTTTAGGCCTATGTCACAGTTACGTCTAGTGAGAACTAGTTGAGGATCGACGTCAACTATTCAGTTGTAGCTTTGAATGCGACGTAAGCGCATCTGCATCTCTGCTGCGTCAATCGGCAACAAATTGCTGTCTAGTTCCAGACAGTCGCGCATGTTCTACTTTCTACGTCCAGTTGCAACTGATCGTGGGTGGTTGTAAGCAATTGCAAGTGACATAAGCGCTCTAACGACTGTAATCAACTAGTTCCAGGGAGTTGCGTTTAGTCTTTGACGTGCAGGGTCTTTTGTGACATAAGCGCTCAGTTTTCATCAGTCGCCGTCAGTTCTATCGCATGGCAGTGTGACATAAGCAGGGCTTTACAGGCGGATATATATATGGCTTTAATCGATGTTCGTTTGTTTTAAAGTAAATTGCATATTCACACGAAGCTTCAATGCTGGGTTTGACCTCAGGCGGATACGAATAGCGAGTTATGGTGTTTCGACAACAGAGTAACCATTCTTTGCGCAATAACGTTATCGTTTTTTCGACAAACGAGGGACAATCGCAAATTAACAGATATGCTTTGAAAAAAGCTTTTTGTATACATTGACAAAACCGGGTCACTGCCTAGGAAATTAATGCTGTCATTTACGGGTTTTCAGACCTCAGTCTTGTGTTATGTTGTATCTATGGTCGCGGTTATTTAACAAGGTTTTAGAGGAGCCAATCAAAGTATGCACGAGTATTTAGACAAACGGAGGATTTTCATTTGCTGTTTAAAAGTAAGCTCTATTTCCGAGAATCGTGCCTTTTTATCAGCGGCTATAGAGAAATGATGTGTATACCTGATGATTAGTAAGGGTGCATTCCTGAGCTCATACAGTAAATGAGAGTTTCACACTTTTTGTTAATTATTATATCTTGGTATTAGTTACGGAGTACTTAAAATGCTACAACACGTTGGCATATCCTGACTTGAATATTCACAATCTGTTATAGGGCGTTATGTTGATGACTTTAAAGCTGCCCTGGGGAAGGTTGTCGTTTTCACGGACAATTACATAATAAATGGTGTCAGTAATGAGGAGTGCGCAAAGCTATGCGTGGAAGAAGAGGCTTTTAGCTGTAAAGGGTTTGATTTCTGCGCTAATACCACACAGTGCCGACTGACATCACCCAGCCTTGACGGAATTGGACAGGTCACCATACAGAATAGCGCCTACTGCAATCACTTTACAAGTATGTTCAACCCAAGAGAAGGTTAACACAACAGATAAAATACAGATGTTTACGAAGCCAATCCTCCTTGCATAAAAAAAAATGACATCAAAAGCAATGGAGATGAAATACTGTACATGTGCATTTTTAAACTAGACTTTGATAATTTAGATATAATCCTTTTAAATAATGTTTGACATTTCCAAGTGTAATTTTTAATGTTATATGCGTTTCGATATTTTAAAATACAAACATATAAAATAAAACAGGCATGCATGTCTGAATGGAAGAAGAGTGTAAATCAGGCAAATATAATTATAATATATATAATGGTTTTACTTACAGGGCAGTACTATCCTGATGGAACGAAGTACAATCCAAAACAACCTCACCCACCTCAAATCCTGACAGGAAATCCCAAATCATCAGGGTATTCTGGGGGTAAGTTTGTCGCAGTGGTGATTAGTTCAATAGAGTAGACAACTGTTGTTGACCTAAACCGTGGATAAAACACCTCTATTCTAACTACGAAAATCTTCAAAGTTTTTAAACGTTTGGTAAAAAGTAGCAGTCGGTATTGAAAGTGCCTTTGGTTAACTGCCTGGCTGTAAACAGGTTTGAATAGATGCTTAAACAAAACAATAGATACACTGTTTTCAGATATCAGTTATACGGTTCTTGTCTTGTTGCAGCTGTGGTGGGAGGTGTAGCGGCGTCAGTAGGGGTGGTTGCGGCTGTTGCCACTATTATAATAGTGATTATGGTCCGAAGGAGACGGAACCGGACGCATGAGTTCAGCGGAACTGTCAACTTCAGCAAACACATGGACGAATAGCCCTATTATTCCCTATTCATTTATTAACGACCTATTTATTTTGATAATAATGAATATCATAAGAAGGCATATATAAGCATATGTTTTATACGGTTGACAAAGAGGACAATTTGTGTACCCCTCTTTCGATGTGATATTATGCTATAGGCAATAAAACTTATTTCTATTTAATTTGGGAATTTTATTTAATTTTTTATTTACAACTTGGTTATTTTGATAATTATAAACTGCAAAACTCATTTCAATTTTCTTTGGTTTCAACATAAGTTCAAAACCATAATGCAATCGGTAATATACTCGTTTCTGATCTCCTGTGATGCACGATTAAAATCTGAGAAATAAACCACTAAAATGTTCTGTATTATTTTATATTGACATTGATTCACTTTATTTTAAGTTTAAAAGCCTAGAATAGATCTTCGTGTCTGAGAACCTAACCCAAGACCCAAAGTGTCAGGCACCGAATGGTCAGCAATAAATGGTGGACAACTAGACCAATTCTGGGCCTGGCTTAAGATCATGGAATCGATTCCCTGATGGGTTTCAATCTGCAAATTTTCTGAAAGAGGATCTGTTCAAACCAAGAAAGTTTTATCCCAGACATAAAAAATACTGATCTTAAAAAGGTTTAGGCATAGGCATTTAGGTTTATGGCCACATTCTCGTTTGTAAAATGTGATGAATTTGAAGTCTATGGCAAACAGTTTTCGAGAATGAAATCAGTGTAAACGTAGAATCTCTCACATTCGAATATCCATTTAACGACTTTTTAGATAGAACTATTTAGTAGTTTCATATCCTGGTGTCATACTCATACACATGTTTATTGATTTATCAATGGAATTACACCCCAGCACATGAAAAACAGACAAAAAACCCAGCTCGGAACAAAGTCTGATGCCACAGTTCCTTTAATAACCATAAATTGTCAATTTGAATAGCCCACTAGCTATAACGCCTTTAACATGTAGGCCTAAGGGACGAAAGTAGTATAGAGTGAGCAACTCGAGTCACATTTATTAGTACATAATAAGGAAGGCGTCAACGTTATCATGTAGTAATTTTTTAATACATAAATAATAGTGCGGTGCCATTTTTGCACCTCATTAATATTCATGTAGTAATTTTTTATTACTGACAAAGAAGGAATCAATGTTATTATGTACTAAGGTGCTAACCACCGCACCTTAATACCTGTTTAGTAATGCTACACACTATTAAGTATTCAGCTGTGGGGCTCGAGAGCAACTCCCTCGACGAGCCGTCACCGGTTGAGCAAGATGGAGTCGCAAAGGGTCACCGTAGTGCATGGCCAGTGTGTCGTCTGCTTGTTTAGGAATTTTGGCGGGTGTATTGTGTACATGTCAATGATTGTGTTTGGTCTTTTAGTACATGATTAGTAAGGGCGGTACGTTATTCAGTACTAATTAGGAGCGGCTGGTTAGCTTCGTACAGGATAAGAAGGTTTGTACATTATTTAGTATAAGGCATAGGGAGAACAGCGCCTTCACCATGAGACGGGAAAACACCAGAAGGGTAAGCGCGTACGTGTGAGAAACTTGTTGTGACGTCACAGGTTAACCCTGATCGCCGTGGGTCTGGTCGTTGACTCCGTTCCACAGAGAAAGAGGGACACAAGTCTTATATACTAGTACGGAGAAGTCTTGGGTCGGCGGTTTACATAGGAAGGGATTTCATTAATTCTTTTTTGCTGATCATGGGTATGGACAGTGTGAATGACAAGCCATGTTATCCAATGACTTTTGACGTTGAAAAAAATGCGCCATGACATCAAACCCGTGTAAACGTCGCTCCTAGCGTTCTAAAAAGAACGTTACAACATATCGACATTGATCGAGTTATCTCCCTTAAATATGCGACTACTGATTGCGCTGCGCTATGGTAGGGACCTGAGTGGGTTCGACTGTTGGGAGAGGTGAGCTTTTAAAGCGATCGAGGTGTAAGTTTTGAATAGGATAGTTGTCTCCCTTGAACATCCAAGTACAGATGGCGCTACACTGAGGACAACGTGGCACTTGAGCTAGCATGTGCTTTGACCTGGAAAGAGGATAGTTACTTATCCTGTAGTAGGAAGGGGATATGTAAAAAATTAACTTTACTGCATTTGCACATCGGAGCATTTGGGCTAGTATTTGTTATGCCATCTTAAATAAGTTTTGTTTCTTTTTTCATGTCGTGAGAAGCTAAGATGGGAATGATTAACAAATAGAGTGCACCCTAGGGCTGTTATGGCGTGATGCAGGTGTCTTTTCGCGATGCATCACGCGATGTGGAGTCCCGCCTGAGTTGACGCAATGGGACAAAAGTTGACATGGTGTGCTGAGAGGTCACCACCATGACAGGTGGAGTGTTCTCCCTTTGCTCCACCACACCGCTTGTCCCTCTGGGAAGAGTTCCACTGCCGCACCGCACCGGACAACGGCGGCAGTGTCGTGACGCCGCAGCAGTAGGTCATGGCGTTGTTGCACATGCGCACATGTACCAATACACCATCACCCCACGACGCCATGGCGTACTGCTACGGCGTTCTGCGCAGGTGGCCTTCTGCTGCAGGGTTGGGTCACTTGAACACATGGGCCAACACGCTACGACGAACTGCTACGGCGTTGTGCTGCGTCGTGCGGCGCCAGGACGCCGTCACGATGGCGATGTTCGGTGTCGTGCGGTGTGTTGCCACTGAATGTTGCGGCGTTCTACGTTCTGTCTGCAAGGGCCACATCTCCCACGACTCTACGACGCCATATGTGCGCATTTGCCACGACATACGGCGCGGCGTCACGACGGTGCCGCTGGTTTCCGGTTCGGTCCGGCTGTGAAACTTGTCCCAGAGGGACAAAGGGTGTCGACTGCCATGGTAGTTGAGCGAAGGGAGATCACACCACTCTCAGCAACCCATGTCAACTCTCGTCCCATCGCCTCAACTCTTGCGATTCCACAAGATTGAGGGATGATACCGACACCACGCCATAACAGCCCTAGGGTCGACCCTTGTTTATTCATTCCCATGTTTGCTTCCCATGACAGGTAAAAGTAACAACCCTTCTTTAGGTTGTCATAGCAAATACTAGCCCAAATGCCTCGATGTACTATAGCAGTACAGCGCCATCTTTAAGTTTTACCCATCATCCCTTTCCCACTATAGGACAAGTAACAATCCTTCCTTTCGAGGTTATAGCACATGCTAGCTCAAATACCCAGTTGTCCATAGCGTAGCGCCATGTGTACTTGCATCTTTAAGGGAGATTAATCTCAGTATTAAAAAGTTACACCCCGATCACTTTAAGGGCCATATCGCGAGAAAGCCTGTCTTCGCTTTACCTGAAAAAACACACCTCCCCCAACAGTCTAACCCACCCTGGTCACGACCAGAGCGCAGCGCCATCTGTACTCGCATCTTCAAGGCAGATAATTCGATCGATGTATTTGTTGTAACCTTCCGTTTAGGACGCTAGGAGCCATATTTCCTAGAAAGTTTGATGTTATGGCACATTTTTTTTCAACGTCAAAAGACGTTGCATAACATGGCTTGACATCCGGCTGGGTCGTACTAGTATATAAGACTTGCACCCCTCAATATCTAGATAACGGAGTCAACGCCCAGACCGATGGCCATAACGGTCAATGACCAAGCCATACTCCGGGAATGTGCATTGCCCTTCTGAGTTCTCGCGTCATGGTGGCGGCGCTGCTCTCCAGATAAATTAATACTAAATTACGTACAGACCTTAATGATCATGTGCTATAAAGGACAAACACAGTCATTGACTTGTACATAATACAACCGTCAAAATTCCTAAACAAGCAGACCAAACACTGGCCATGCACTACGGTGATCCCTCGCAACGCCATCTTGCTCAACCGGTGACGCCACGTCCAGGGCGCTGCTCTCCCCACACCTTTATACTAAATAAAGTGTAGCCTTTACTTAATAAGTACTAAGGGACCCGTTTCACAAAGCGATCTTAGCATACGCAAAACGTAATTACTATGACGACCAGTATTGAAGACGTAGTGTTGCCATGGCAGTTACGGTCAGCGTAAGCTAAGATAGCTTTGTGAAACAAGACCCAGGTGCTGTGGTTAGCACCTTAGTACACTAAGGCTCTAAAACAACTTTAAAGTTATTCAGTATTATGTCTCTGGTCGAATATTTTTCGAATCTGTCTGGAACCCACACAGCAAATGTTCCTAGTATTTCTCCCTTTCGTCTCACATCAAATATTTGTTTTTATGGTAATGGTTCCATACATAACTAATATTTCGAAGAGTGTGTCGTCAATGTCTACATCTGGAATACCGTGGCTGAATGTGTATACGAGTTCAGTTTGCTGATAACTAAGCTACTTCAAAGTACCGCACAGGGTTATTTGAGGCGGTCAGAAGTTATGTTTTGCAATGACAGTACAAAAGGTAGCGTTGCTTTTATTAAGCTTTTCCTAATTGTACATGGAATATGGGTTAGGAAAAATAGCTTCGTGTATATCAGTGAAATATCATGCTTTCAGAACGATCTTACACGCAAGTCAAATAAATGCAAAGAAAATTTAACATACTGAGATAGAATCTAGAACTTAAAGTACAAAAACAATACGTCCAGCGACCGTGACAGTTTAAGTGTAGTTTGTCCGACTACATCTGCTCCGGTAATAATTACCTCGATGACAGTTGATTCTGCAACTTTAACCCGACGACAGTTGATCTTGCGAAAATTGCCCCAACGACATTTGAGTCTACAACAATTATTTCAAATTTTGCCGTGTGATAATTGTCAAGAAATATTGCACAGATTTAAATTCTCCTAAAAGTATTTGTCGTGTATTGAGCAGTTGTAGTAGATATTTGATTGGGTCTGAAAGCCGCACTCAAAGTTGTTTCACTCACATGATGGTGTTAGTTGAAATAAAATAAATTATTGTCGGTATACTTGTTATAGGAACGGCACCAGTTGATTGATTGATTGGTGTATTGACACTAGAACAAACATAACAGGTGAAATCATTTGATAAAGCTGGGATGTTAATCTACCTCTGTTGCTAAGAAAAAAAGAGCAAACTGGCCTAAGCTAGAGAACAGGTACTAAATAAAACCGTTATACGCTTATTTAGAACTGTTATGACAGCCCCCTGACCAAAGCCAGTTTGCTGGGAGAGTAGCAATGCTGTCTTCTAAGCGGTGTGGGAAGATTATTTTTCCAACTTTATCAAACCACTTAACATTTCTTTGTCGTGCTAGTGTCAATTATTGTTGGAATAAACCGCTGTCAGACAAATGAAATGCCATTGTACACAGCGTTTAACACCAATCACCCTCCAATGAATGTAGTGACGCCATGCGTAAAGACAATCAAAGATCACGTAGCACGTCTGAGGAAATATCATTGATACGTCAATGTAGTATCTATTAGCCAGGTATAAAAAATGAACATACATCCAGCAGATAAGGAAAATCTGTGGGTTTTTTTCCATATATACTGGCAACATGAAAACGCAGATTTGTGATGACAAACTTCTTGTTCTGGATGGGTGGAATATCAAATGTTACCATACAAGTTCATACTATACATTGTCATCACTTCTTTAAATACCGTGTAAATGGCAATTACTTCCTCTCGAGAAGTATTTTTTACGCCCCCACCTGTGTCCTGAGCTGCTTAATACGATCTTAACAACCCGTATCAGCAGAGTATAAGGTATACCCGAATAATCTGTCAAATAAAAGGTGACAAAAACACCTGACAATCATATATAGATGAGACATATGTAAAAATACAGTCTCTGAAAAGGTTTAACTCATTGACCGCTTTATTTTGTCAATCATATACAGCTACTATCTCGTTTTGACAAGAGACTGGTACAAAGTGTACTATCGCACAGTTTCGTCTCTGCCGGATCCAGGCAGGGGTACAAAATCTAAATACACTGTTCATCCATGAGTTATCTGCCCATCAATATGCCGGCTCAGACTTTGACCCTTATGTTATAACTGTTCATTGCAATAGACATATTAGGCTTTTGTGCAGAGGAACAATAAACACGCATACAGTACACATGTTAATAACTTCATTAGAACAGTTTCATACCGTGTTGACTTTAACATGTCAAAGCAATTATAGTTTTATAAATATTTATCAGGTGTAATCATGGTTCATATCACTTCATATGTGGAGTAGATACAAACAAATATGATACTGATCTTAATGTAATTTAAGTTACACATTGTATCTATTTGATAAGCACAAATAAAATCAGGAAAAGTAAAACACCACGTTACAGAAAAAACAAGACGTGAGAATGCAGTATAGGTCGCCGTGTTCTACGTCAAGATATTTATCTCAAACACCCGGTAGAACCCTTATAAGGAAATATTCGGATATTGGACAAATGGATAAAAAAATATTTTTTAAATCTATTAAGGTATAAAAGAATAACATAACGCAATGTGTCTTACTAA
Organism: Mopalia muscosa; assembly: GCA_031763545.1. Taxonomy (NCBI): domain Eukaryota; kingdom Metazoa; phylum Mollusca; class Polyplacophora; order Chitonida; family Mopaliidae; genus Mopalia; species Mopalia muscosa. Next base: position 15,293 of record JARFOD010098294.1, read on the forward strand.
ACCCATTCGTATTGTCACGATTTCTGAGTTATGTGTTTGGCTTGATACTTAAAGCGATACTCCGTGTTGAAATAACATCTATATCCCTTGAAAGGTTATACGATTAAATATTCTTAAATATGGATTCGACTTATCGTTTCTTCATGTTATAAAATAACTCGAGTGTTACAGGTATATACCTTCCTACGACCACTAGCGACTGACATTTTGGGCATGGCCGCCTTGTCCATGACGTCACGCGACTAACACACTGCTACGGGTTAATAACATTTGTGAACCAATGACTTATGTGTCAACTCTCAAAGGTTTAAACAGCCGACTCTACAGGTCTCGTGACGTAGGCACCTTTTTTGAAAACGAAATATATTTGCTTGGTCCATATTTGTGGAGCTCTTTCGTTTAATGATAAAAGTACCTAGACATGGCCGCGTGGATAAATTTGAATGTAGTTTGTGCATTACCCATTGTTTAAGATCCAAGCATAACATTGATATAGCTCGATTAGAAATTTTGAGAGCATAATTGAACACAAGAAATGATGCCCGTTTTACCTATATGCATTGTATTGCAGCACAGAGTGTCGCTTTAACATAACCCTAATAATTACCTTATAAACCTAACACTCGATCTAACCCTTATCACCCCCTAAACAAATCCTTTAACAAAACATTTAACCTTAGACATGAAATGACGTCATATCTTACACAAATTGTGTTGATACACCCAAGTCAATATGTGTACTACATATTTGTCAGATGTTTGCTACACGATGTCAATAGTTATTTTATTACCTTCAACCGATGTGTTTTAATCTGTAACATAAATCGATAATATTATATCTTGAACGTGACACAATTCGCTGTTTTCAGTTTAATAGGCAGCATTCAAATACTATTATGATTATTTAAGGCAAAATTCCATAAAAATATGACAAAGACTACTGCAGAGGCGTTTCAAGTTTTACAGTGATGGTAATTGAACGTGATGTGGTCAGAAATCGAGTCTCAAATAGATCAATATACGCTGATAACAGTTTGTAGCCTATAGCAGCATGTCAATCGTTATAAGCTGACAATCCAATATGGCCACCACAGATGACAGAGATTAATCAGATGTTGTTTTGTGATAAAATCGCATGCCGAACATAAGGTTACTTTAAGATTATGATCTGAAGTCGAACATGAAGGTAGGTGACATTGTATATGTATTATGCGTCGAGTTACAGCTGTACTTTAACTTCAAAAGTAAGGAGGAATAGCCAGATTGGTTAAAGACCTTGTAACGAGTTGAAGTAAGTCCGTTTTGACACCCGTAAGTGACACAGACAGTATTTCCGACCCATATCAAACAACAAACGTACCACTGTGTTTTGTCTTTATGTTTTATGTTGTAACTTTATGAAAATCTTTAATCTGTGTTGCCATGCATGAAGTGGAATTGGCTGATTCCAGGCTGATAGAGCTTATTAGAAACCATATTATTTAGGAATAAAAAAGTTAAATTAAAACCAACCGAATACGAAATTACGACCGATCAATGCCAGT
>JARFOD010098305.1:0-16835 GCA_031763545.1 Mopalia muscosa
TGTCCGATACCAGGACAATATGACGGTCATTTTCTTTTGCAACGTTTAGTATGCTCTGGTACCAGACTATGTAGTCGTGATCGAAGTGAGAGAAGTCTGACCTAGTGAGACTATAGGGAAACAGGAAGCTCTCTTCCAGTTTTCCACTTGAGACTTCGAGCTCGAGGATCGATGTGATCTCGTTAAAGGTATAATCATATAAATAATAATATAAATATCATGTGGATGGTAGTTAAATAATACCCCTATAAATCGAGTTACATGATGAGAGTAACAAACAGTTTCTCACACAAAGAAACATACATTTATTCCAAGAAGCGTAATAATTCATATTTTGAAAACTTTTAGTTAAATTAACAGATATACAAGAAGTCTTGATTTACAAATTGTCTGTCATAAAAATGTCCGAATCTGAATATATATACATGTATATATTTATTTTTTTTTCATTTACCCCCCACACCGAATTTTCCTCGTCCACGGTTTACTGGTATGGTATTTCTATTATTGCCTCGGCCATTGTTTCCCCTTCCGTTTCCAGGATTCGGGTTTACTCTTACAGGTGCCGGGCTAGATTTCTCGTTGTAATTGGTCACGTCTCCTGTTTCCACATCAACTGTTCCTACCACTTGCAGACCATCCGTGGATTGAAGCGTTTCACCATTCCCTGTCGATCTAAAGACGGAAAATGGAGGCCTCACCCTGAAAATTACAAAACAAAATTCTTTACTAGAATGCTACACTTTATGTATGCTTGATTATAAAATAAATGTCAATAATTAAATTAAAAAAACATTTTGCATACTTTTTTGGTAATTTCAGAATATATATATATAGCAGATAACAAGGAAACCCAAAATAAATAATATAAAATTGGGATAATGTGTGCTAAGGACAGATAACTTTTTGGAATCTCTAGTTGGAATCGGATATTGCGTTGTGCATACAGCTTAAATGGCTGGGCACAACTCTGTCCATATCTATGGATATACATGAATATCAATATTTTGGCCGGCATGTACTGCTGGCGATTCGGTGCTTAACTCTGAACAACCTCGACCATTTTCGTACCGTGAATAATTACTGATGGAAAGCGGTATATTTCACGGGAGGTAACTCAATATATGATTGAGTTATCGACGTGTTTATTATTTATGTCTGAAGGCTATTGTTGTGTTGATTGGACCTATATCATTATCAACATACTTAGAGGTGACGAAATTTGAATTATTTGCAACAAGTCATAAATAAAACGAACAGTGGTTTCTTTAAATGGGATTTTACCCGAGAAACGGTCTTGTTTAATGTGTGTTTATTTTTATACAAATCCGCGGAATACTACGCATGCGCACAAAACATCCGGCTTTTAACATAACACGATTTCGATTAATATGGTTGCTTCCATTCCCCTCCGAAATAACTGTAACTTCACAGAAAGGGTCGAGGGATGTTCCGACATGCAGCGCACAGTTTATGAGAAACAATACTACAACAACAGAGTTGTATTGTTTATACAGGTGAGCTATTAACATGGCCCATCTAATACAGAATCCAGATAGTAGAGCAGCACCAATTAAACATATGGCTACAAGACCGTTGTACAGGTCCCAGTTGAAAGGAGACGACGAGGAAATGGGCAAAAAGCAGTCGGAAAAGCTCGCATATTTCCGACCAAAAATGGACCACTTGTTGTTGGAGTTTTGACACTGTTTCCCCCAAAAATGGTCTTGAGAAAGAGTCGTCATAAATTTAAATTTGATTAAAAATAAGTTGCCACAGGGTGTGTTACTTCGCAAACAGATGGCGAGAACCCATATGTAAAAACGATATTAGGACTACAATTAACCTGTAGTTGTAGCTTTCTCCAAACCGTGTTTAAGTGAACAACAAATAAAGATGGCCATTCTATTCGTTAGAGCCAAGTCTTGGCCAAAATAGGGACAAAATGAGATGACCATGCAGGGGAAGATAGAGAAGACAGTATACTTACATGAAACATAAGCTATCATATGGCAGGCACCAAATTTCGCTATTTGCGATGTAGCATGCTTTAATGGGCACAGGCCTATATGGACAGGGTGAGAAGGGACACTTCTGCGCATGGAAAGTTTGTCCACTGTAAAACACAATATGATTTTTAAAATGAATACTGAGAAAAATTATGATGAGAAGTGCATGCCTAATACTAACGCTTCAAAATAAAACAATAATATTTATATCCATTATAATATTTGATACTTGTGTGCATGATTATGGGCTTGTATACCCCATTGCCTCAAACTCCAATGGGCCCCAATGATGGGTTAATTGGTTAAACTATCTCCATTGGAATCTATATTTCTTTCCGAATAGTTACGTAGTTTTCATGTAGAGGATACCTACTTGCAATTTCCCGTTAAACAGGAACGGAACCTGACTCTTGATCCACAATAACCACAGGTCTCAGTACAAGGGGTCCAGGGCCCCCATGACGAGAAACCATTCACGTCAGGTGTTATGAGAGAAGCGGTAGTCGTTGCTTGTGTGGTCGGTGTTGTGGTTGGTGTTGTGGTCTGTGTTGTGGTCGGTGTTGTGGTTGGTGTTGTGGTCTGTGTTGTGGTCGGTGTTGTGGGCAGAGTTGTGGTCGGTGTTGTGGTCGGAGTTGTAGTCGGTGTTGTTGTCGGTGTTGTGGTCGGTGTTGTGGTCGGAGTTGTGGTCGGTGTTGTGGTCGGTGTTGTGGTCGGAGTAGTTGTTTGGGTCGTTGTTGTTGGACTACTGGTTACTACCCCGGATCCTTTGAACAGAAATAAATGTTTATTACATTTCTTTAAAGCCTGTTATAACAGAAACTAAGGAAGAACTAGGAAACAGATAGGACGTTATGTATAAACTATGTATTTTCACCTTAATAAGCATTTGCTTCTGGAAATCAAGCGCTATCAACGATAACTGAATCGTACTCTATTCGTACTCTTTTCATTGTTTTCGTTGAGACAAACACTAATTCATAAATAATATCATGTACAATTTTACAAGAATTAAACAATAACCTATATATAGATTCTGAGTTTGTGTTCAACATTTCTGTTGTCAAAATACGATGTCACTGTTTAATTGATCATCACTGTACATCGCATCGTCATTATGTAGGCTATCGCCATAATATAATATATCGTCACTATGTTATCTATGATAGTATCGTCACTTTATTATTAATTATCACTATGAAATATATCTTCATTATGTTATCAATATACATTATGAATTGTCAGTATATAATCTATCTTCATTATGTTATCTATCGTCACTTGATTATTAATTATCACTATGAGATATATCTTCATTATGTTATCAGATACATTATTTATTGTCAGTATATAATCTATCTTCATTATGTTGTCTATCGTCACTTAATTATTAATTATCGCTATGAAATATACTTTCATTGTATTAACTCTCGTCACTAAATTATTAATTGTCAGTAAATTATTAATCGACCCTATATTATCTATGATCAGTGTATATTATACATTGTCAGTCTCTAATGTATTGTCTCTGTCCTGTTAACTACCCCTGTGTTTGCATTTTCTCATCCTAATACATCGCCTCAATTTAATTGATCCTAGACGGACCAACGGACGTACGCGGGTATTAAAACAGAGGGGAATCATCAACCTATATAACATTGACTTATTTGATTCTTAGATTAGGACTGATGCCGTTTACTGATGACGAAGAGTCGTTCAAATGGCGTGAGAATGTCACAGGGTGCCGGGTGTTATTAAACGGTGATATAGATGGTAGTAATTCATATCGAGTTTTAATCAGAGAGTGTATGGATTAACAATAAATTGCTTACTTGTACAAGTCTTTCCTTGTTTCTGGAAGGAAGTGCAGCAAAACTCTTCAAGCTCGAAATTCGTGTTTTTCCGAAGTCTGAAAAAAACATATAAAACGCTCAATGCTAAACAATAAAAAAGCAGTATTTTATTGTAATGATAAATAATAGCTTACCGTCTTGTCCGGGCCACAGTTATTGCCAGCGATGAAAACATATAATTTGACCTTAGTCACTTTGGCAGATATTGAAATATATCTTACAGGTGTGACTTTTCGTTTTTGCTCCAAAATGGTTCAATGTGACATAGCTTTTACATGTAAACGTCTGTTAAAATAATATTCGTGGTAGGGTTTATGTAGCCGGTACAGCATTAACCCAGAAAATAATACGAATGGTTTTTTTTTATGTGTGCGGGCAGGGGTAGGGAGTACACTATTGCCCTAGTGCTCTGTGTTCAGGGGCAACATGAAGCTGATCGAATATGGCGTCCAACATTTTAAGTTTGATAGAAGCTATGCAGCCGAGGCTATAAAAACCTGAGTGTACTCAAATCAGATTCTGTGTTCAAACTCATGAGATTGTGCTTCCCTAAGTTGTGCTCCTTTTCGGTGGTTATAAAATCTTTTGAGCACAAATTTAGCTAAATATAACACATTCCAGCCCTTGAGCACACTGTTGTGGAGCTCTTCTGTCGATCATGGTTACAATGCACTTCGCTGATTATTTTGTCAACTGCTTTGAGGCGATTTTAGTTAGTCTCAGATAAAATGTTATAGACGTCTACTTTTCGAATCGAAAAAAGGTATGTTATTGGTCATTTGCAACCTTTAATTATCTAAACAACTCTGCACTCCCGTTGAGTATGGTCTTGAGCATGGTCCGGAGCTTGCTCGGGATTCGTGCTCAGCTGAGCCGAGAAAGCGTTTTCAATTTTGTTATAACCTCGATTTATATTTTGTAAAGTCTTGGTAAAGCCATTACTCACTCGCATGAGGTTCCTGTACAAGTTGGCACTACTTTTTCCTCAACTTCAGAGTGTACGAATCTGGCACATGTTGGGTCACTTGTCCCGCTGCCAGACGAACATCCTCCACAGTGCACTGTGGTGAAGAATACAAAAAAAAAAGTTCATATTATTATTCGGGCCGCCATCACTCAACATTGAAGTCATGTCTTGCTAATTATGAATTCCGAATGAATTGAGGGAACTATGGATTGACGTGTTGACAGATTAAGCTATTGAAAACCCATTCCGGGTAAGCAGTCGAAAGTGGATTAGAACAATATGGAGAAATGACTTACCTGATCTATAGCGAGCCTTGAATCCTTTGCTGCCAGCGTTGGGTCCACCGACAAGAATAACCGTCATCTCATCTCCCGCTGACGTCATAATGTCGGATGGGCGGTCTTTATTACAGAACCTAAAACAATTTGATTAGACAGTGATCATGAAAGCTGTGATAATAATTGTTTATTGTTACTCATCAAAAAAAAACGTTTAATTTATTCATAATGTTGGTTTGCTTTTGTTTCAGTTAAAATCAGTTTCTGAAAAAGCCGGATACATATTTGACAGGTACAATGGTCCTACCTTTTACCAGACATTTCTGGGTGGCGTCTGACCTCCACGTAAGACAAATCGCATGTTATATTCAGGTAGCCGAAATCAAATTCAAACTGGTCCAAAAATTCAAGTTGTATCATCTGGCCTTGGGGAGCCTGTGGATAAACAGAAAGCCGATTGATTTTTATAATGTGTTTCATTTACAAGGAGAAGGTCAAAATGGGAAATTTAAGAAGGTGAGATTGTCGAGAGATCTATTAGCCTAATCATATATAATGTGTTTATCTGATCACATATCAATTAATTAAATAAAATCGAATAATTATCTTATGTTCTAAATAACACACAGAGACAAGTTTCGTAATAAACCTTAATCTCGAGTTATGCTATGGGTAACCTACAGTCATCTCCAGAGAATGTAATGACCATTTATATGGTGTATATATGGTGTATATATATTTCTAAAAGCATATATATATATGTCTCAAAGCAATCACACTGGCACAGGGGTGTAGATCAATTAAAATCGAAGAATCATCTTATGTTCTAGATAACTCCGAGAGACAAGTTTCTAAATAAACCTTAATCTCGAGTTATGCTATAGGTAACCTACAGACATCTCCAGAGAATGTAATGACCATTTATATGGTGTATATATGGTGTATACATATTTCTAAAAGCATATATATATATTTCTCAAAGCAATCACACTGGCACAGGGATGTAGATCAATTAAAATCGAAGAAGGTATATGAGCGAGGGTGGTTTCCTCTCGGTTTCCACCGTAATAAGGCTAGGTGCAGTGTGAAGTGGACAATCCGTCGACATAAATAACCCTGAGTACGTTGAGCCCCAATCAAACAAACATACAAATTCATTTTTATGGCAGAATTGGAACATGAAGCATTTGGAAAACGTGCTACATGTTGTATCTTAGATATTTGGATCACATATTTATACTACTCTGGTAGCATTCTTAGATTTGTTTTAGATGTTACGGTATACAAGGGTCCTAATTTACACACAGTACGGTCTTTGGGTTTTAAGGTGTTCTTTAAGCCTAACCCACCAACTGCTTCACGCTAAATCCTTTCATCCTCCAGACTGCTTCAAGGGAACAGTATTTTCGTTAATTTCGTTAATCTTCACTTTCTAAAAGACACACTTTCTAAAAGACACAAAAAAATATTCATTGCTTCACGGGAATTCTAGAACTCTTTCTACCTTCCATCAGGCTTGTAATGTTGCCTTATAGGCCCTTATCGCAAGAGGATATACTAGGCGACTTCTTCGCCAAACCAAATACCAAACCATTAGAACAACTAAACAGTTGTAATTCAGATCATGGCCTAGAATTTAATTATTTAAATCAATGCTAGCACTTGATTACTTACTAATTTAAAATTCCTGCACATCCTTGTCCTGTCAGACTGACAGAAGTGACAATACTTGTGGCTTGTTGCCTTTTTTTCTCTCTTTTAAAATTGCAAGAAGTTAGATCGATCAATCAAACTGACGGAATTAATTTCACTGCCAAAATTTCCTGATATTGCCTCTACAGGTTTCCACATTCTATCTAGCCAGGATATCTAGGCGGCCACTGGACCCTCGCTGATTAAGCTATGAAAGTCAAGCTCCCCCTCCCTTTTATTAAATCCTAAATCCACCACTGTTAGCTCTGATCTGCCGTTAAACACAGAACTTACAAGGCTATGTGCTTCCAACCGTCTCCATTAATTCCTGTGTATATATCAGTCGGTACGTACCGTACATATATGTTTATTGATGCAAAAAAAGTTTCTAAAACATTATACGTTTTCTGGAAAAAAATAGCGCCCCCCCCCCCCCCCCAAAAAAAAAAATACACCTATGGTTGTACCCCCCTCCCCCCTTCCAGATCCCCGCCTCAAACAACAGCTGATGAGAGAAAGCCTGCTTTTCCCACATCGATATTGAATACATGTACATATTGAATACATATTGAATACATACGGTGATTCTCCATGAGCAGTAAGCATTAGCCTGGTAGCCCGGTGTGGTGTAGCCATCTGAGGTGAGGGTTTTGTAGCTGGAGGTAGCCGTCAACTCCTGGTTTCCGCAATTCGCTGGAAAATATAGAAGAACCAGATTGAGTCTCTAACAAAGTAGATGCATCTGTAAATAGTTTCCATAATTGGTTTGCTTGATTGACTGCCCTTGAGATGGACTTTCTGGAAGACAGATTTGATTAATGGTTCCTTGTATCATTGAATGATTGATTGATCTATTGATTCATTGATTGATCAATCGATATATTGAGCTCTTCACTGGTTCATTCTTAAACTGATTGATTTCTGATCAGGCTGCAAATATTATGATTTTGTCTTGCGTTTAGAACTAACAAAATGACTGGAGCTTCAAACTTCACTTAGATCCGACCGAATGTATTTGGGTCAGTTCAGTCGGTCGGTCAGTCGACTGATTGCTTGATTGCTTGCTTGATTCGTTGATTGGTTTATTCATTCATTTATTAAATCATTGATTGGTTATTGATTGATTTATTGATTCATTGGTTGATTTATCCAGTTATTCATTTATTGATTGATTAATTGAAAATATTTTACCGTTTTGTCCTCCATCCAGAGAGGCACAGAAGGGAGCGCTGAAGCCTTTGGGGCAGATACATTCGTTGCATTTATTTGGATTCCTGTACCCGCCATGTTGACATTGACTCCATTCTAAATCCAAACCACCACATACTTCTGCAAAGTTGATTGATTGATAAAATTATTGATTGATTAATTGATTATAGACTGATTGGTTAACTGATTAATTGATAAATTGATTGATTGCTTCATTAACTGATTGATTAATTGATTAAGTAATTAAGTGATTGATTGATTGGCTGGTTGATTGATTGACTGATTGGTTGATTGATTGATTGATTGATTGATTGATTGATTGATTGATTGATTGATTGATTGACTGACTGCCTGGTTTTTGATTGATTGATTAAATGATGAATTGATTGCTTGCTTCATTATTGATTGATTTATTAATTGAGATCATTAATTGATTGATTGATTGTTTCATTGATTGATTGATTAGTGTTTTACATCTTGTTCAAGGGTATTTCAGTTATTCGGTAGGAAAAGAGAATTCTTTCTTTCAAATATATTCCACTACCATTTTCGTGTGTTATTAATTGGTTAAAATTCTTAAAAACTGATTAATTTCAAATAGAGTTTTTTGGAGAGAGAGTTGTTTTCCAAGGGAGGTAATTAAGTCTCTTTGGTCTGAAACGTATTCAAAACATAAAGTTTTATTTCTCAAAGTGCAATAACGGTAAGACTCAATAAATAATTTGACCTAGAAGAATAGTCTTTGAACAAGTAAATGGTGTCTCATGTTGTTTTTGTGGGGTTTTTTTTGTAATTTTGATTAGATCAATCCCAGTGGAATTTGTTGTCTATCCCACCTCGGAAAGTCTTATAAAAATAAAAAATACAAATTTCAGAAAACATTTTTTTTTTAAATCAAGGTCGAACTTATAAAAAAGAGACACCGTTTACTAGATGACATTGTGCTCTTTACAATCGGTAAAATTTAACACGAATTTCTAACACGAATAATGCTGCTTATAACTGAACTGCCGGAAATAGGCGATTAAATTTGTGCAACTTGGTGATGATCAAGGGAAACTAGATTATAGGCGCAAATTTTATCTATTTGTAATTAGAATTTCGAATCATTTTTTTCAGCAACAAATAGTTTGAATACATAACTTTTTAGCCAAGTGATAAAAAAAATTAGGTTCATTTTGAGCCCCCAGTGGACCAAAAAGACCATAAATGAAGTTTTCTTTGAGTTTCTCATCCGAGTTGACGCGTTTAAGTTATCTCCCTTTGCAATAATAAGATTGAAAACCGTCAGAAAATAAATATTGCATGCAGGCATGTAAAATACTAGTCATTGTTTTTAGTGTATCTAAAAAAAAATCTGAGAAAAATCAGATGAGCCCTATACATTGTTCTAGTTATTTGGTTATATGTACTTATTAGAAGCTAATAAGCACACCGAATTATCTAGCTTTTATATGCTCCTACACTATTAGATATTTCGCTGGCTGGGAATTAATTGGTTCTATATACACTTTTTCACAAATGGCGAAATTTTGTCTTGTAATATCAATTTGTACAATGTACTACGTGATTATAGTATATGGATGTGCTTTTAAAATTGAAGTCCTATATCGGACATAGAATGTGTTGGTTTGGGTTTCATGTCCAGGAAGTTATCTCCCCTGAAAGCATATTTGGACCAGTTTATTTGACACAAGTCGGAAAATTCTTCGACACTTTCCGTACCAGTACAGTTATTTACGGGACGGAAATGGCCGAGGTTTTTCAGGCATGTATTTGACATTGACTTACTATTGCAGTAGTTGATATTTGCCAATTTGATATCCCCAAATGTAAGAGACTCTCTCTGTCCTACTACGGATATCATCAATGGATCGACGGGGTCAAGAGTGTGGAGTGAGTTAGAACTGAAGTCCTGAAAATCAAATCCTTCAAATTATTTCTAAAACATATTAATCAACGTTTAGCAAGGTAAGATACTTTAAGTTTAATTTTTGTTACAAAAATTCAAGTAATCTATAATTTAATAAATTTGAAATAAATAGAAAACAAAGAGAGGGGCAATTGGCTTTAACCAGCAACTCTTTCTTCCATTCTCCTCGCCTCTTCCTACCCTCTCCTCTTCTCGCCTTCTCCTCTAAGCTTCTATTCACCTCAGTTTCCCAGCGCTTAGCAATCACCTCCTCACCCTCCCCTATCCTCCACTTCCCTCTTCTCTTCAGTTTCCCAGCGCTTAGCTCTCCCATCTTCCCCCTCCCCTACCATCCCCTTCCCTCGCTCTCCTCTCAGCTTCTCTTATCAGTTTCCCAGCGCTTAGCTCTATCATCTTCACCCTCCCCTACCTTCCCCTTCCCTCACTCTCCTCTTAGCTTCTCTTCTCCTCAGTTTCCCAGCGCTTAACTATCCTCTCCTACCCTCCCCTTCCTTCGCTCTCCTCTCAGCTTTTCTTCTCCTCAGTTTCCCAGCGCTTAGCTATCCCCTCCTCACCCTCCCTACCCTCCCCTTCCCTCGCTCTCCTCTCTGCTTCTCTTCTCAGTTTCCCAGCGCTTAGCTCTCCCATCTTCACCCTCCCCTATATCATCCCCTTCCCTCGCTCTCCTCTCGGCTCCTATTCTCCTCAGTTTCCCAGCGCCTAGCTCTCCCCTCCTTACCATACCCTCGTCCTTTCTTGATCACCCTCCCCTTTGCTCTAATTTTCAACTCAATACTCATTTAACTCCTCTACTCCCTTCTCCTCCCCTTCTTATCTCTTTTCCTTTCTTCTCCCTTCCTCCCTTATATTAGCCACAAGCTTCTTAGCTCCATCGCTCCCCACCCACCAACCAGAACATCCAGATTAGGGTTTCCAGAAAGCCTTAGCCTTAGTTCATCTTAATTATCATGACGACAAGTACTGAAGCCATTGTGTCGTCATGTCGCTAAAATCGCTTTGTGGAACTATAGCCAGAAGCGAGATAGCACCAACTATACTTACCAGTGGAGCATAATGCATGACGGATTCGTAACCATAAGGAACCCCGCTGGTTTTCAGAGCTGGCCAGCCCAGCTTCTCGAAGTTTACTGCCAGACCAGCCTCGATATTGTTAAAATGGACCGTGACATATGTGTCTCGATCGGGACGAGATTGTTCGTGGTAGAAACCCAGCGCGTGACCGATTTCGTGAGCAGCAATTCCAGTCTGAAATAAAATAGTACCTTAACGATTAACTGTCTGGACTAAAGGATACTACATGATGTTTGGTTGCGCATCTTTGGTTCATTTGTTTGCTTATCGGACTAGTGACCCTCCTTTTATGTATCGCTTACGGGTTGGTTTCCACTTAGCGACCTCGGGTATATGAGTGAGTAACAAGAGGTGGCTCAAACAATCGCGTAGGTGTCAAAGCCTCCTTACAGTTTTCCGAGGAATCTCAGTAAGGCCACGTCGACAATTCGTTGCCATTATAGTAAAGTACGGTTGGGTGTGACTTTAAACGCCAATCATAACACACAGCTTAAATCATACACCAGTAGAATCCGAAAATTCTTAGGCCAGATCTTGACAGCTCCCCGGGTTTGTTACAAAACAACAGAAAATATAAAGTTAAAATATTCTTCAGTCATTAATCTGATTTAACAGTTGTCCTGCAATTTAGGTTCATTGTAAAGGTTGCTTACTGCTCAGTATCTCGTATTAGCTTCGATGACAACTGGGAGTATTCATTTGCTCACCGAAGATGAAAGTTATTTATATAATTTACAGTATTAAACCCCTCGCAACCCCTAAACATGCCGAGGCACATCTTAGCTAGGAAAAAGTCTTATTTCGAGCTACCCTACATTAATACCATGACGTATATCGAGGACATACAACCAGACTCTGTTGCCGAGCGATTGATTGGTTGCGCGAGAACATCTAGCTCCCAATTAGATGTTGCGTTACTAGAAGACTAGGCTAGTGAAATGGCGGCGATTGTCAAAAGCGAAAATGCAGGTTGTATGGTGGTGTTTTGTCGAAGAAGGTCAATTTGTTCGGATTTCTCTATGGTATTAAGTTTTTCTTCTTATGCAACTTGTAACCGCATATATGATTCGCTGGATGTAGCGGTAACGGGGCGTTTACTCAAACATAAATCACTTTATCTGAGTGGGGCGTACCTGTAATTCTGATTATATACTCTCGATCTGTCAACGGTTGCAATGTAGAGTACCTCGGAATAAAACTCTTGACTAGCAAAGATGTCGATCCCTGTCTCATTAGGTATAACATGCAGCTATTCTCTATCCTGTGACTGATGCCACAACATTTGTAATGATGGCGCTTTAACAGTAATGCCGTTATAAACTTTTATTCCTTGTGACGTTGTGAAAAAGGTAAAAAAAAATCTCGACTGATCTGACGTCAGATTACCGCCTTTTATTTTCCATTTTCAATATTGCGAGAATCTCATTATGAATCTAGCAACTACATTTAAGAGTGTCTTACCCATTCACAGCCGGCCCCTATAGATACAGTTTGACCAGAAGACTGCTTTCCAACCAACGACCAACATCTAAAAAAATCGGAGAGAAAATTCAATGGTAACTGTTTTTCACTTAAAGTCAAATATTTGTTTAAATTCAAACGATATAACGAAATTGTAAAGTTACGTATAAAATCAATCATGACCGTTGGAATCGCAACCTTAGGGTTAGTTAGTGGAAACCTTCTTTCTTTACTTCTTCAAAGAAACATCTAAAATGTTTATTTGTATCTTTACAGAAACGCATACGATTCTGTAGTGATAAATTAGATGCTACGCCAGTTATTGTTTGTTTGCTTCATTGGGTAAAACTCCACACTTAAGGTTATTTCACTCATATGTCTGTTTAACCGCCTGGGGGAAAGTTCCATCGACGCCAATGGCAAGAGAGAAAGACAAGACAGGACAAGCACAAGACGAAATACAATTACACCACAAACAGATTGGCTCTTTGTGTTGCCCCTCAGCTCTGAGAGCACCAGGACAAAAGAATGCTACATCCGTCCGCCTGCATCTCTAGTATTTGTGAAGAGGACAAACAGTTAGTTTACCCCCTCATTCAGCTATCACTGACAAAAAAGAATATTAAATAAACTCGATTATGGAGTGGTTTGATAAAACTTAATAAAGAAATGACAAGTAAAGAATGATTTTACAACCCTCTTTGCAAATGCCATACCTGATGATGAAGTGAGTTGTACTTCGAAAGCTTGTAGCAATATACATAATTTACAAAGTCGCATTACTTGTCATTTCTTTAAAGAGGATATTGACCAGAAGATAAAACGTATCGCCTTCGCACTGCCATTAGATCTGGGAGCGCCAAGGAATGATTCCACAAAGCAGTTTTGAAGTCAAAACAATTAATTTGAGATTTACCACACGTGTCATCGTTTACTTACAAAGTTATACAACTTACTTGCATTATTTTAAAAATGCCCACATACAAAATGAACAAATTCAAAATTGAGACATTTGACGCTTTTGACCCATTTTGAATTAGGTGCAATACTGCTTTGTAAAACTCGGCGAAAGACAGTACCAGCTGGAGGCGTCCCAACTAACATAAATCACGCAGGCTGCGCATAAAGAACTTGAATACTTACCCGCTGAATGAGTTGAATTTAATATGTGGTGTGAATATGTTCCCGTCAGTTATCTCTTTAAACCGGATACAAGTCCACTGCTCCCATTCGTCTATCGCTGTACGCACTGCAGTGGCTGATAGGGGCACTAAAATGGGAATTTTGAAAATGGCGGGTATATAAGAATTTGAGCCAAATTGCAATAGGCCGAATCTCGCGTATTTCTCGTTGCTACCATATCATCACTACGCTCGGCCCAGATAGATGTATGAATTTGCACCAACATCGGTTTGTTCGCCGGAGGCCTTTTTACCGCCGTAAGCAGACTATTCCGCTTACTAAACTAGGCCTAGCCAATCGTATGGCTTTAGATTACAAAAGTTTGTAGTTGGAGAAAATATTACGGTCTTAACACAACACATATCAAACCCGTTAATCGTTTTCTCAGTAGAAAAAAAAGTGCCCAGTACATTTGAGGACTTCAGGGTGGGCGTTTCCTTGTGGAAATGTGTTATCTTTTTTTAGGATCACGCGAGATTTGCCTATGTCGATATCTCCGAAATCAACCAGTGAAGTTCCCCTTGAGTCCCGAGATCAACACGGATGCGTGTTTTAACAACGGTGCTTTATACTAGTCGATGATTTTACCCCAAAAATATCAACAACAATTAAACATGGTAGGGGTGTGACTATGTGCTCAACTGTTCATTGTACGTTTTCATGTCTGTGTTTCTAATAGAACGAACTGGTTCAACACTGTACGAATGAAGCAGAAACAAAGTATATTTGTTTGTACTTTATCATAGACCACACGGATTCGCTTGTGTTCAGATGGTGTGATGTGTCGATCTCAGCTGTTCCAGTCGCAATGGAGGTCCTTACTTTAAGCTTGCAAGCGCGCTACGCTGCAAGTCAGGTCATGTGATCTCTAGTTGTGTTTTTCAATCCACTTCCGGATACTCTCTACTTTCTTTATAATTCAAGCATAAATGGAAAAGTTAAAAAAGGACAATTCTTCCTTCTAATCCCACTGATATCCCCAACCCCAACACAAAGAACGACTCTGAAAGAGCGGTATTGAAATCATAGCGTTAAAATGCGAGCGAGATACCCGGAAGTAAAGTACAAGAACCGAGACTTACATGCCTAAGTGCCTTAACGGTACAACGGAAACGACTTGTGGTATAAAGCAAAAAAAAAACAATAACAATTATTTCTGTTCCCATTGTGTTCTCTGTATAGGTTTATTCTATTAAATGCACATTTTGTCATCCTTTATAAGCAAAAAGGTGACATAAACGTATGCGAGGACTAGATGACCAGACAATACCGGCATTGTGTCAAATCATAGAAGTGAAATACCGTTGAGAACGACGTAAATTAAACCTGAATCAAACAAACAACAAACCTTGTTCATTATGGCTTTAAACAATTTAAAAGAATACCTACACAACTGAGGTTCCATGAAATATTCAACTTCTTGATTGTCCCAAAGGAAGAAAGATTCTGGAACGATCTTCCTCTTTGTTCTCCGACCAGACCCCCCCAGGGCATTTCCTCTTGACCCCCGGACGCTGCTGGGGAGTCGCGAAGAGACAGGCGCCACTCGCTGAAAAGAACGCGGGGACGAAAAAACATTTGGGATAGCACGTCCATTCGTACGCAAAAATGACTGCTCGAAGGGCTTGAGTACCCTGTCCACTGTATCCAGATTCAGAACAATGTCCCCTTGAAATAATTGCAATGTCTCCACGTCAAACTCGGCCTTTAATAGAGATCAAAATGGTATTGTTAGCTACACTCCTATAAAATAGTGGTTTTGAAGGGTTCTTTAAAAATAGCATGGTTCTATAAGGAACTATTAGGACAAAAAAAAAAGGTTCTTTGATGTCCAAAGAAAGGGATAAACACTTGGAACAGTTGCTGTTAGGGTTCCATTAGATCCAAAAATACTTTCACCAGAGCCATGACTGAAGAACCTTAAAAGGTTACATTAAAGCCATATTTTTCTAAGCGTGTATGATATAATTACATTATTATAACTATGGTTAATCAATTTGATGTGACCTGATCATACTAGTATCCAACAGATATGTCGTTCCTATGCTAGCCATACCCGCCATTACAGCCAGAGTAGGGTTTTACGTAGGAGACAATTTGCAATAATTATGTATCAATATTACAATTTAAAAGATGTGTTCCCGCTGTGTAGCATTACACTCTTGTGTGATTTACGAAGTAATGATTACGTAGCTCTAATGAGATTTTGAAACGACACTATAAACTGAGAGATTTCGAAATAATTCAATTAAATCATGAATAAATAGCTCTCTAGAGATATCGCAATATCTTGAATCAAATCTACAAAGTGAGATCTCGCGAGAATTAAGGTGTAGGTAATTTCCTATGAAACTTTACTCACCGGAGGTCCGCGCCCTCTTTTCACTTCAGCCACTCTCGATATGTGGGCAGTTCTACACCATACATAAAGCTTATCCAGCATTTCTTCGCCATTAAGTATAGTGGCAACAGTAGCCTGTAAAAAAAATTTGTATGAATATCAGAAAAAGTTTCTTTCTCTACAACAAACATATATGTTTGTATTGTACAAAAAGAACATTAGATTATATATGTAAAGCTGAAACAAATACATTTTTTCTAATAACCTGAAAAATATGCTTTATTAATAAATACGCCCGATACAACGATGTATACCATATAAACATAAACAAATACTAGCTGGAAATAAATAAGCCGAAATCAGTAGCCTAAAACAAAACTGCTACATGGGCATGTTATACAGTACCAGAAGTCTTTTAATTAGAAGTATGCAACTACCGTATAGTTATGTCAACATCATTGTAGACCACCGCCAAACGAGGACATCACAGTTCAGACACGTTCTATTTTTTATTTGTGAGGAACTCTGGGTAATTTCTTCCCTTATAAGCAACTGAATAAAACAATTATTTTCCTTTGGGAGACTAGCTTAATATTTGTCGTTTAGTTGCCGTTTATGGTCTATTTAACAGACACATATTGCACTGGGTAGATGCATTTTGTTAAGTACGCAACATCATGATAAGAGGAATGCCAGAAGTTTCCTATAATGCACCATTTTTAAAGATGCGTTCTTCTTAGTTTTTTTGTGTGCTACGTCACATGATACGTTATAACAGGCGGCTCGGTAGCCAATGGCGGTTTACAGACAAAAAAAACCCTATAATTTCTTGATGTAATTAA